>OX235272.1:124800785-124896226 GCA_944472155.2 Trichobilharzia szidati | reverse complement strand
TAAACTGTCTCTGACTGCAGAATTGGGTGACACGGGTTCAAATCTCAAAGGGATATGAGTTCCTTCGAGGTTGCAGATACGCCTAGCTGATGAGCGCCAACTAGCACGAAACCTAGGTCAGGCAAGGCTTCCTACGACCGATTGCCTCCAACCATCTAATACCAACAACAATTCACAATGCACCTTGATGGTGAGCCACCTAGTGGCATGGTGGCCACATTGCAAGCTTGACTGATAGAATTCAGTCTGCACCGAAGATAGGACTAGACACACACATTACACTAGTTACTGACTAGTATTCAATCAAAAGGTTTGAGTGTTCACTGAGGATATGATTGATGAATAGTTTGGTTTTGAGTCAATAAAATTAACTCATTTATGCAAGTGGATAGTTTGATGCGGTTGTCTTCTATGAACTAGATGGTTTAATTAAACAGCCTTCATTATCTTTGTAGACAACACCTCCAACGGAAACTCTAATATTGAAGTTTACTTATTCAGATGTTTTCATGAATGATGTAATTTTATCTTCGTTTCTCAGAATTTCTCCACAATTGTAAACATTCACTGATATGAATGTTGAGTCTTTTGACAGCTATCTTGTATCCATGGTCTCAAAGTTGAAAGGGAGGCCAACTGTTGATGCTGATCTTGTCTTCTTTTAATGTTAAGTATTTTGGTCTTCATGGCCAATAAAAGCGATCAATATTGAAGCAAATTAACAACCAATCACATAAAAGGCTTTCAGGAAATACACTTATATCGTTTATGAAGAATTCAAATAAGCTCCCTTCATATTCAGGTTGGCAGAGTAACGACAACTTAACTTAAAGAATACAGAACCACATCAAAATCATCCATCTGGTCTACTAATCTTCTCTATTATTCCATTATGAATAGTCTTGATTATTGTCATTATTTATTTTATTCCTTTGAATACCGAGTAGAACAACTAGACTTCAAGGTTGACCTCTAAAGTTTCATAGAGATGGACTGGTAGCCTAACGCCTCCCAACCCTGTCGTTTTCACTGGTCTTACTTGCAGCTAAGAGTGGTTTAGGACTGTGTCTGCCAGGAATCGAACCATAGACCACTTGAGGCCTGTTTGGCGAGTATTTTACCACTGAACCACTGATTCGAAGTTTTGTTTCAATGTATAACTAATAACAGTGTAGAAATGGTGGAATGAATTCAAATTGTGGTAGACATTCGGTCTGTCGGCTTTCGACATAGAACTTTGCACATATGTGCGGCAGTTTAAGTCGCCACACTCCATGTAGCACACAAAGCAAGAGAAGAAAGTAGGAGAAATGCATAATATGGACAGTAAACAGAGGTGTGAGACAAAGGAATAGTAATAACGAAGAACAAAACAGTTTAATTGGAAATCATAAGTCACAAGGAGTGGATGCATCTGCGCCACTGAGAACGATTTTGAGCCATGTCACCGATTGTTTCCAACCATTGGATTTTACCGTCCCGAGGACCCCAACCAGGAAGTCTACACCTTCCTACGTGGTTGCCTTGAACTAACTGTTGTGGATTTCATTGACTGATGCCATGTTTTGGTTTGACCGCCGCCAGCTCTTTTCCAGTCTGGCCCTATATCAGCTAACATTGCCCGTCGAGGAAGGCGATGACTAGGCATACGTAACACATGTCCTAACCATCTCAGTCGATGTAATTTCACAGTCTCGTCTATTGATTTCCCCCCCTTACCTAGCACTCGACTGAGGCCTAACCTGAATATTGCTCACCTTATTATACCACTTCACACGGGAGATAGAACGCAGACACCTATGATCGAACACAGATAATCTTTTCATGTCTTCCTCTCTCAATGGCCAGGTCTCACAGGCATAAAGGAGGACGGAGCGGACTGTTGAGCAGTACACACGCCCTTTGTTCGATAGTCGGATATTACATATACGCCAGAGACGGCGTAAACTGGCATATGCGAAACTATCCCTCTGTATTCGTGCTGAGATTTCGTCTGAGATCAACCCGTTGGCACTGGCTGATGGTACTTCCCAAGTAAATGAAGCGGTCAAAGTGCTCTACCACTTCACTTCCTATTTCTAATCTAGGGGTCGGTGAAGTCCAATCCTGCAACATCATCTTACATTTTACAGGGGCGAATCGCATGCCAAACATACGAAGATCGCTGCTCAAGGTGTTCAGTAGACTCTGCATTTTGTCAGCGTCCTCGCCTAGAAGGACTATATCGTCTGCATATTCTAAGTCGACGAGATTATTCCCTGGTAGCAAGTCAATCCCTGAGTCGCTGAAGTGTTTTAGGGTTAAGTCCATTAGTACGTCTATGATGAAGTTGAGTAGGAATGGGGATAATGGGCATCCTTGACGGACGCCACTAGTCGTCACCACTTCAGATGACAACTCGCCATAAGCCATGAGTACGAGTAGAGTGCCTTAATCAGTGCAATGTATTTTCTTGGCATTCCCTTTACAGCCAGGCATCGCCAGAGAACCTCTCGGTGGACAGAATCGAATGCCGCCTTTAGGTCAAGAAACATAGTGATTGTCGGACGCCGGTATAAATGTCTATGTCTTCTGGGTGAGTAGTAGACATTATTGAAACTTATTTACAAAATAGGTTTATTGAACTTGTAGTAAAAATGGTGAGTACAGCCATTTGTAAGTATTTATAAATACAAGAATTAAGTATGTCACAGCAAAAGTGGCAGCTATTTAGAAAACGAAAAAATATTGAAGGTATTCATTGAGCAGAATTCAATCAATCACTTCATGATATTTATGAATGATTTCGCATAGATTTCTCAGATAATCTATTATCTAAGATCATGTTGAAAAGGGATAATGAAGTAACTAGTCTATTTACTGACTTATCAAAGTACTGGCTAAAAGTGATAACCTGTAGTCGGTCAACGCCTCCCGATAAGAGTGAATTAAACCAACGCGATACATTTGCTGACGACATTTACAACGTGCTTCATAGATGAATTGATTGTACGGTAGCAAACTGAGTGCTGTCAGATACAAAAAGCAAAAAAAAGAGAAAAACAAACGAGGATAAAAGGTAAATAGTGAATTTAAAGCAAATATTAATGTCATTCTACATGAAATATGAGACTGAAACAACATGATGAAGTTAAGTCGAGGCATAGTGTCTCTTCACAACCACTTTAGTTTTATGTCAGAGAAATAATCCCAAACCAAGTTTCTGATTTGCATAGAAGAACAGACTTATCGGTCAGACACTTGGCCAGCATGTCACGAAGAAGATTTTGAAAAAGTTACAGACTTTCATCAACAGCTGCCTGCTTCTCTGGCTGGCTCCATACTGAAGATTAAATGGCTGGCAGGCCAGAAAGAATCAGCAACAAGAAACTCTGCCTGGGGACAAACCAGCCAAGAGCCGATAGCTCAACAACTATGTAGGAGATAATCGAGATGGATTGGACATACGCCATTGAGGAGGCCACCGAATGATATCGAGAGCAATGCACGCCATCGCTGGAGCGGAATCCGAATGGGAAGCGTCGAGTGAGTCGTCAGTAAGAAGATGACATGGAGGAGATCGTGCGTTGGGGAGGAGGAGATGAGAGATTATAGGCAATCACGGACCCAATTGGAGAGGAGGGCAGAAAATGGAAGAAAGTGGAGATGTGATGTTGAAGTCCTATGTTCCAGTTGGAACCCAAGGGAATAATAATAATAAATAAATAAATGCACAGATGAGGATGAGCACAAAATGCTTAGATCAACCGTCGACAGAGAGAATATTCAGTGACATCAAGTTGACCAGTTTTTTGCCGATGTCCGTAAAACCCCCATCAAAACACGAAAATAAGAATAAACAGTTCAATGAAGAGTTCCTTTCCGAAGAAAACATTCATTTAGCTATATAATCTCGTGTGTACATGAAGTTTGTCAAACAAGAATCAAAATTTATTTGGATCATTGTTGACATCATCGAAATGTTTCAAAGTCAGAATTGTAACTAGGGCGATTTGAAGACTGGTAAGCTTAGACTAGAGTTACGCAATATGAAGGCGTTCAAAAGAAACTGGTTGTCAGTGGAAGAGCCTGGAGACAAGTACCAAAATAAATTACATAATAGGCGAAAAGAGTAATAAGTGGAAGGTGAACTAACAGAATGATGATACTCAGTGTCATACGAAATTGCTCAATACGGTATGAATAACAGCTGAACTTGGAACTATATCCAAGGTAGAAGGAGAGGATGCTAAAGTTTCTTCTACACACATAAATCCGGGTTTTCCATCCGAATCGCTAAGACCTCAGCAACGCAAAGTATACGGAAACCTACAGTTTTCGACAGTGGATGAATTCGCAGAATAGAGACTCTTCACCTAAATGTTTGTTCCCATTTCGAGTTCTATCGCTCAGGTTTCTAATACGGTCATCATTGCTATGGACTCTTAATTCAAATTAAGTGGTTTGCAGCAATAGAAAGGAAGCTGTTGACTTCGTTTCCATAACGTGGGTGATACGAGCTCTAATCTCAGAGAGAATATCATTTCCTTCAAAATTACAAAATACACCTTGCTCACTGGGATTAACATGCGTGTGAAAGCTAGTTCCATGGCTTCCTTACAACTACCTCTAACCATAAAATATCAATCCATAGGGCATAACTATGGTGAGACACCTGATTTGGTGACCGACCGACCGACCAACCATATTGTAAACTTGACTTGACTACAGAATTCAGTTTGCGTCAATAAACACATGACACTGGTTACACCCTATTTATTGCCCAATTAAATATATAAATGATGTCATCATTTGTAAAGATTTCATTTTTCTTTGTTGCTTTAATTACCCCCCCCAACCTCGACCATTTATACTCTTTGAACAGAAATTTTCACATCGACTGTTAAAAAGCCTTTATCATATTAACAAACATATATAGAGAGAAAGTCAACTGTTTTAACTGTGCTTATTTGTTTTTCATCTATTTCTGTTTGTTTTTTTTCCTGATAGAAAGATAGATTTACTTTTAAAAATGAAACAAACAAAAAGAGAATTCAAAGGGAGGCACACAAAACACAACCCAGTATGGAATATAAAAAAAACGTGAAATTAAAACTTAACTGAAACAAAGCTATCGAAGTATTTTATCGTTAGGGCGGTTTCATTTAATGAATATTATTCACATATATGTGCGTACATATATTGCTGAAATAAACTTTCGATTAATAATTAAATCAAGGTGTTAAATGGTGTGTATCCTGCCTGATATGTGTGTTTGTTTATATGAGTTTTATTTACAGATTACTATGGTAACACAATATGAATGAATATCTCCGATCCCTGCCTTTAAACGTGTGAGCAGTGTTTTTGTAAAAAGCAGGCAAGCAAGCAAGCAAGCGAGCAAACAAACTAACAAAAACTTGAACCTGCTCGAAATAGATTTTAATCACATATCATTCTTTATTATTATTATTGTTATTATTATTATTGCTTGTGTTATTGTTACTCTGGTTAGTTAGTAATATCAGTATTCCCAACAGTGATAATGATTGCCAGTATTGTTTGTGATTGAATAAACTGAACAGGGGATTTTCGTTCAGAATAATAACACAGTTATCAGTGTGAGGACTGTGTTCTGCCTTCTTTTTATTATGAATTTCTGAAAAAAACCTTTTGCTTAGTATCATAACTCAGAAACGAAGCATAAAAAGAGGGAGCAACTATTTTTCTCATTCCTTTACATTCCCAGTAGAACATAGGGCTTCAGGCTAGAGATTTGGAGTTTCGGTAGCAGTGGTGTTTATTTTTACGGGATGGGGTTGCTGGTCTCATGCCCAACCTTCCCTCTTTTACAGTCATTACTGGCTTAGCGAGGGAGGTAAAGGAGTGCGTTGGTGGCCGGGGATCGATCCCCTACCACATGCGTGGTCGGCGAGTGTGCCACCGATGCGTATCTCCATTTTTTCCTATTCTCAGAGATCCTCTTTAGCTGACCCACCAATTGCCAACAATTTCATCCCTACACGATCTCCTGCATGTCACTATCAGAGCCACACTCACGTCGTCGTTTCCCATTTAGGTTCCACTTGAGGGTATGTCTGGTGGATGACGTCACTTTACGGTCTCCTAAGTATGTGGTCTATCCATCTTCATTTTATTCGCTATACTTTTTGAGCAGTGGGTTCTTGATTGACTAATTCCCAGAGTTTCTTGTTGGTAATTCTTTCCAGCCGACCATCTGACCTTTGGTATGGAGGGGAGGTAGTTGTTGACAAAAGTCTGCAGTGGCCATTTGGGAATGCTTTTTTATGACTCATTCGCTAGGTTTCTGACCCATATAGAAGTACTGAGTGACTTAGTATTGGTGTTGAGCGCAGCAGGTTTCAAAATTGACTTCAGGGTAATGAAGGTGTGCCTCGCCTTTCGGATCCTGGTTTTGACATCCACATCTGTAGAGTTGGTTGTAGCTGAGATGATGCTGTCATATTTCTTCCGTTGTTAATTAGAAAATTGTAGTCTATTGTTTACAAGACTGATCACGATATGATTTAATATACAGAACTACCAAGATCATGAAATACTTGACAGCCGTTTCGTCCCGGTTTAGGACTCTTCACAGTGTGCACCCCCACTAAGGATGGAACCCAGGACTTTCAGCTTACAAGGCAAGTTTGCTGACCACTGAGCCATTGAGATAGAGTTCAATGGCTCGTTATATATAGCGCGACTGCAAGCCAATGTGACTAGCAAGTATTTATCCTCACACTCAACTTTGTGGATACCGCTGGTCACGACTTTCGGAACGTTTTATGAAAAATCTTGTCTGATAGCAAAATATCCTCTTCATTATGAGTAACTGTTTTCTTTCATAAGAACTTATGCTTGTACAAAATAATATATAAGTTCAACTATACTGTGACTTGTGCCACTGAGATATCCACCAGCATAAGAACACTAAATAGCGAGGAGATAGAGTTGACGTCAGAAAAAGCAAATGATTAAGAGTTATGGAGATAAATAGGAGACAAGAAAGAAACACAATATGAAGGCCAGAAGTAGCACAACACGGAAGATCTGTGCAAATGGTGTTTTGAAGATAAGGTGTACTTAATCTGGCTATATAGGGATCCCGACTTGTAAACTAACATTCCTGTAGCAAATTTCTATCTTATACCGTTTCACCATGATTCATATAATGTCGAATTCACTGTAATAGGCAATAAATCAAATGTTACCACTGTTAGTATCAATTTATTTTTAAATCTCTGTTAGTCGTTTCATATCTTGGTGATTTCCAAGGAAACCTTTTGTTTGAGTTGAGACTTTGTGGTATAACTCAACCTTTTCACTTACAATTGACTAATTCATTTGTCCCACTTGCCTCATTCTTTCCTGGGGTTCTCAAAAAAGACTATGTTATATTATTAATATTTCGAACATTGAAGGCTGTTAGTTGAGTTGATGTTGTGTCTTTGACTCAAGAGAATCCTCGTCGAGAATTGTTACCCAGGACGATTTATTGCAAAATTTATGAATCCTAGACCACAAAAGCCGCCAACGTTTAGCGTTCCGAAAAAACTACTCTACATGAACCTTCAATTCAATGGAGATTTATCTACGGAAACACTGAAAAATCGACTGTCGCGTTCACTTAATAAAACTTTCTTCGCAGCTGAACTACGACTAACCTTCTCCACGAAACCTATGATTCGTGTGAAAGTGAAGGATAAGCTATCACTGCTGACCTCATCAATGTGTATCTACCAATTCACCTGCTCGTGTGGAGTCATGTATGTCGGCCGTACCCAGCGTTCGCTTTCCAAACGTATCACCGAACAATTACCGACGTGCTTTTACAAAGAAGAAAAGAAACGATGCCCCCCGCAGCTCTTTCCTAGAACACCTGATAGATTCCGGACACCAACCTTCACCCCAAACAAACTTCAAATTGGTCTACAGAATACGAAGCAGTCTTCCTAAAGGTGTGCGAATCAGACTTGTTCAAACTGCAAAAGCAATGGCGATTCACTTGCTAAGTCCTGAACTCTGCATTCAGAAGAAGTTCGTTCAATCACTATACTTGCAAGGGACGTAATATGTCTCAGTACGCGACAAGTAAATTCTATTTCTTTCTGTCTCTTCATTAGTATTGTAATATTTTACACTTTCAAGTTTCCTGTTATCTACCCACACCCGATTTAATTTCTGCACCTCATTACCACTGTCACTGACTTTACCAACTCTCAATTTCTAGTCATTTATGCCACGTCACTCAACTTATTTGCTCAATTTTAGTTCTAATTTAAATGGAATTATTCTCTACCCTACCTCTACTTAGTCTCTGCCTGCAATTACCTCTGTTGCTACTCTGGCCTAAGTTGAAACATTTTAGTTAATAATATTACGTCATCTAACTTACTAACTCAATCTTACTTTAAATGCTGTCTAATTAACCTTGTTTCTATATTACATCATTTTTGTATTACCTGATTAATTATCTAAACTTGACAAACCTCATATACACACACACACAAAGATAATTGTATATAAATGCGATTGTACAGCTATGTGAATGAATTCTTCGAAAAGAGTCTCTTCGCTGAACGTCTTCTCTTTTTCAACTAACTGACACTGTTTTTATGCCGATGAACGCCTCTTTATATACTGCTGATAAATCTTATCAGTACCACACACAACAGTATGGTTAAAATTTTTTAATATTTTGTCGTACAAGCATAAATTCTTATGAAAGGAAACAGTTACGCATAATGAAGAGGCTATTTTGCTATCAGACAAAATGACGGTAGCTAACTGCTTGCAAGAATTAAAGTGCCTAACAAAATACAACAATGTCATTTTGAATAAATCAAGAACAGCAGTGGTTTGTGTAGAATAATATGGCACCATCATTTATTTCCTTGTCAGTTTCCATAAGTGAATATAAACCTTCTTCAATATTATTGTTATTTGAGTTCAGTTTCTGTGTTAAACATAGGATAATCAGCCTATGATCGTAAATATGTGAATAGGATAAGAGCGTCAACCTCCATCATCTGGAAGAACTTAAAGGAAGTTAACTCATTCTAGCCAGCATCATTTTAGCTACGGACACCATGGATAAGGATGTCAAATTTATATATGATAGAGAAGATTTGAAGTTCAGGTGAATGATTTTGGTATGGCTGTGTTATCTGAGCTGGATAGTTAATTTGAGAAGCTTTCATCACCCTACTAGGTGACATCTTCAGCGAATACTTCAATACTTCTCCACGAGTTTATTAATCATCTCTCCTGGTGACCTTGGGCTTGAATGGTTGTTTGTGTGTTTTCACACCTTCTAGGCTACTTGTATTGGAACTGATTGTTTCTTTGACTTGAACTTTGACCCTTTGTGTGTGAGATTTCTTTCTTATCGGGCCAGCACTCATGCAGTACTCCCAACTTAAGGAAAATTGAAAAAAGATATCTTAGGACGTCTTCCAAAAGAATGGATATTCACGGAATTTCATCAAAAGACATATACCCCCAAGCCAACCTATCAAACCCAAAAGCCTTCAAGGAAAGCACAAAGAAAATCGCCCTGCCATATATAATGGATATCTCAGAGATCACTCTTCAAAATTTTAGGAATTGACGTCGCACACAAACCAACAAAATCACTTCACTCAGTTCGATGTCAACCAAAAGGCTCAACACTGAAAGAAGATAAAACCAACATCATCTACAAAATAAATTGTAACAACTGCGAAAAACACTACATTGGCCAAAGTGGACGTCCCCTTCGTCTTTGGATCCACGAACATAAACTAACCGTCAAAAGACATGACATCTACTCCCTCATATCGCCACACTGCATACAGACAAACACTAATATCAATTCGTTAAAATACTAGATAGAGGAAACACCAAGAATGTTAGAGAACCTTTAGAAGCCTGATGTTCCAGTGAATCATCAATCAATAGACACATCGAGGTAGACAAAATTTATCAAGCGATAAGAAAGAAACCTCACACACAAAGGGTCAAAGTTCAAGTCAAAGAAACAATCAGTTCCAATACAAGTAGCCTAGAAGGTGTGAAAACACACAAAAACAATCAATCACGCCCAAGGTCACCAGGAGAGATGATTAATAAACTCGTGGAGAAATCTAAAAGCTCGCTTAAACAAATTGGAGTTTGCGCTGAAGATGTCACCTAGTAGGGTGATGAAAGCTTTGCAAATTAACTATCCAGCTAGCTCAGAGAACACAACCACACCAAAAAGGATGTCAAAGAAAGGATCAGAAAGATGAGGAAAACCTTTATCACTGTGAAATCAGTTTTGGGAATCTTCCGCACTCAGCATAAAGAACAAGATTTGAATTTTCAACACCTAAGTCAATTCAGTCACATATTCTAAATTGGTCAGAAACGTGCTGAAAACTTCACAGAAGGCATTTCTAACAGCCTGCAGACTAACATCAACAACTGCCTTCGTTCCATATTGAATATCGAATAGATAGGAATAATTAGCAACGAGAAACTATGGGAAAGAACCAATCAAGAACCTGTTGCCCAACAAATACGCACTTGCTGGGGAGACCACTGCTCAACACAGCGCGCCAGACCCTCGAGTGGAAGACAAATAAAGACAACGAGTTGGGGGTGGTTCTGATAATGACATAGAGGAGGTCATGTGAAGAGTTAGAAATGGGAGCTTAAGAGCGATCGTGGAGGAGGCTAAGAATGAATTGGATGGAGATGTGTTGGTTAAATCCTACTTTCTACTTAGAACTTTAAGGAATAGTAATAATGATAATAATAAGTGCCCAAATTCTGCTCTTTCAATAATCATCTTTAATCAACTGGTTTTTTAAGAATGAAAAAGAAATAACTCCACAGAACCAATCATTCCTCACCTTTTGTATACTCTTCTTCTGCATCCTTATAACGATTTAATTCATATAATATTCGACCTTTAGTATAGTGTAAATGAGGCCATTGAGTTATGCCATGATGCATTCTAGGTGAAATCAACTCTTCTGCTTTACAAACATCATGCAAAGCCTCTTGTAATATCTTATTACGCGCATCATTTGATTTGTATTTGAACAAACGAATTAAAGAACGCAGTAACCATACACTTGGATCTAAGCTCATTGGATCTAATTGATAACAGTTGAATGGTAGACATTTTTCTTGTAGTGCAATATTCACTGCATTTTCAGCCTGTTCAAATTGACTATGATGTAGGTAGATAAGTGCACGATGATAATTGGCTAGACTGTTTTCAGGATCAATTTGAATAGCCTTTCTGAAAATGTAGAAGAAATGGAAAATATCGACACAAAGTGTACTGGCTTTATTAAATCAGAAGACTGACTGTAGGAAGAATTTGCCTGGAGTTCTAGCGTAAAGCTGTGACCAAAGTGGTCCTCTCGGTCGGCAGTAAGGACAGTGGCTGGTGATCATTCTAAAATAACGAACTGGTACAAGATGGAATCCATTGGCCTTTGAGTCGAGTCCCACTAGCTGAATTGTATACCATCGGAAGCTCCTGGGTTCAAACCCAGTTGAATCCAAAACTAGGCCGAAGAAACAGCTATCCAGTACTCCCTGGGGGTTTTCAATGGTTCTCTAACTAATATGAATCCGTGATCAACTCGTGAAAACAAAACTAATCCTTACAAACCAACTATAGAATATAAATAGCCAGTAAAGGCGTTTGTAACAGAAATAGTATTGGGGTATTAGCAGCATAAGATGAAATAGTTGTCCGTTAGTCAACATTATCAGTTGAATGGTGTCAATGGACGTGAACATTGAACGTTTGTTTATTGGAACTGGCAGCCATTGGTGGGCAACTCGAAGGCGCGAATAGTACGATCGTGTGCAAGTTGGAAGAAGGTGGAAAGAACACGAATAAAAGTACTTTATAACTTCATTTGTACTTAACATTTGTTTGTAGACTTTGTAGTTGTCTTCACTTTAATTGCCAAACAATATAATTTCGTTCAAGGAATACGGGTGTTTTGGATTTGAAGTTGAAAGGAATACATAGTATCTATCGGTTCAATCGCCTACGTCTTCATTACAATAGGAACTTAGGGCTAAGTTCCTTGACAAATGGTATTCAAAACATAAGATCAAGTGTAAACAGACAGTTAAGTGATATACTGGTGTATTTATAATCAACAAAATCATTGCATGCATACTATGGTAAAGGAGTTACGAAATAAAGGTTAAAGGTGAATCAGATGATGAGAAACAAATGAATTGGGTAGAAAACTACTGAGTTCAACTCAAATCATAGAAACAGGAGACAATTAAAATTACATTATATCAAAGGAGGGTGAGGTTAAAGCCAGAGATTGTGTAGTCAATTGGCAGGAAGAATAAAGACATCAAGTGGCCAACACAACGAAAGACTGATAACTGTCTCTTTCTGAAAAATCAAACTGGGTTTCAGGAGTTTGATGGAGATTGTTTCGGCAAACTTGAGGCGAATTCAGCTCTTTTCACTACTGATAATTTTAAAGGATTTCTCAATGTCCACATTGTGAACAGTATCAAGGCGAGGCCTGGTAATGGCAATATTGAAATCGTTTGTTCCCTTGAGATATAGGCTTTTCGGTACGCGTTCAAAAAACCGTAGCTGTGTACATGTGAATTTGTATACTTAAAGTTAACATGAGAAGGATATCTGTCGACTTTTGATTGCACCTAACAGCCTGTTGTCCAATAGACAGGAATCAACTTAGCTGTAGGATAGGCTCTGCCTAGTGACATCCCCAGTCTTCTGTTGACTATTGCTACAATATTTTTACCTTTAAAATAGAGCTGAATGAAGATAGACTTTTTTCTCACTGTGATTTGTTGAATATTTGAGCCTTCAAATCTCCCATGCTTGTTAGTGGATCTCTGAGGGTAACAGTTTCTTTTCAACGTCTTTTTGAGAATCAGCAATTCTTCCTCTAATTTGTCTGTAGAGCATATTCTTCTCGCTCTATAGTACAGAGTTTCGACTAATGCTGGTTTATTGCTATTTGGACAAAAACTATTAAAGTGTAGGTATTGTCCATTCCATATAGGCTATCGGTAAATTGACCTCTAGAGACTACTAGCTTCCAGGCGTTGCATAGGAATATCAAGGAAATGGAACTTTCCATCATTGTTATGTTCCATAGTAAATTCAATAATTGTGTGTGTGTGCCACTGAATAATCTGAGTTGGTACGGAGCATGACTTTCATTGTTACACACTACAAATGTGTCATTGATATATCGACAAGTTGTTGCGTCCATTACATACTTCAGTTTGTCCTCTGAAGGTTGGACATGAAGATATCTCCTGAAACAGGGCTAACTGGACTTCCGATAGTTACACCATCTATTTGGCGGTAAAGAGCGTTGTCAAACTGGAATTGTACACCCACGATACACATTAGCAGTAAGCATTTGAATTCCGATACTGAGAGTGGGAGAAGATTAGACTGCTGACAAATGATCTCAATAGTTTCATTGATTGGGATCCTTATGAACAAGGAGGTTACGTCAAATTTTATCATTAAAAAACATCACTAAAAACACCATTGTAAAATATTTAAGGCATCATTTTATATTTTGCATTTTACATTGCATTCAGTTGACGATGTTAACTAACGGTCTATTATTCCATCTTATGCTGCTAATACCCCAATACTATTTCTGATATAATTTCTACATGCCTTTATTGGCTATTTATATTCTAATATTCATGGATTTATAACTGTAGAGCGTGAAGAAGAAGTTATTGAAAACAATCATTTGATGAATGTTGACTGGCACTGTAATTCAGGAAGCACATTTCTTCCAGTTTGGGATTCGTCATCTGCATGTACCTGCATTCCAGTCTCCATATTGTTTCAAATACCAAAGTTTTATCCACTAGACTACTTGGGCCACAAGGACCACCTGCTGAGCGACAAGCAACATATATTATTACATTCAGGTGACGAGTCTCAAATAGGACGAAATGCGCATCCTGGATTCCACTGCTACTCAATACTCACCAAATTAATTCAATTTAATCCTCAGACATCATCAAAGCATCCGTAGAAGGAGCTAACACATCAACACAGGCTGAACATTTCGGTCTAGTCAATCAAGGGGAAAATCAAAATTGAATTTATAAAAGAAAGCAGATAATTATTGAAAAAAGTTGTTAGCTTAAACATTTTTCTTATTCAGTTTATGGAAACGTAGAGTTTCAGTTTAAAATAAAGACAAGTAATTTGTTAGAAATTCAAATTTCAACTGATCATTCTGTCTAGATAATATTTTATGATTGTACAGTCAACTGTTACTGTCTTCTTCCAGGGATCTCAACTGAAGGAGTATTCAAGTATTGATATATGGGTAAAACTTGGGCACTGTGCTAGTAAGCAATTCCATATTAGCTTGTTTATTAGATGTATCACACAGTCAGTGAAACAGTATTATTTACTGGATGACAATGTTTCGAACAAAATTTATTCATTGTTCATAATCATTTCATCAGTTATAATCACACGACTTCGAAACTTGAGTTTCAAAGTTTTCTTTGTTCTCTCCTATTTGTCGTCGTTGGGGTGGTAAAATTTTCCAGATATCTGGATGGACAGGTGTTGAATCATTCCTAATGCACGTATTTGCAGTTGACTCGATAAACAAAGCTTATGTTATCAATCTCTCCCTCCACCATGTTAGTTGCATTAGATTTCAAAGCTGTCATCTTATCCCATCTTATTATATGGTTGTGTGTAATTCCATGTGGTGAGTGCTATAGCCGAACTATTCTCTAGATCTATTATCTTATTCGGGTCAACTAATCTAGATTTTGGTAGGTTTTTATGCTTGGCTAGTCTGACTACCCCTGTTCTACTAGTTTGACCTATGTATTTGTCCTGACAATCATTGCAGGCAGGGTATTACATAAACTAAATTGTTTTGTTTTATAGGCTCCACAGGATCTCCCATTCAATCGACAAAGCTTGTTTCTAATTGAGTTTGTGGGTGGTTTGAATGCCAGCCACTTTTATTCCTGCCTCGTTAAGAATTCTGCGCAAGGTTTCCAAGGTTCCTTCCTTGTATGGAATTACTACTGATGATTTGGATTCCTAATTGTTGGTGTTGTCATTATGCTGTGCATGTTTGACATGTCGTCATTAATATTATTATTACTATTATTATCACTATCACTACTATCATTATTTATCTTACTTTTACATTTCCCTACCTACTTTCTGACTAATCAGGGTAATTATTAAGTTTCAAAGCTTCTCTTATAAGCCTCACTTCCTGTCTTAGATTTTCCTTGATACTACTTAGTTTTTGCGCTCTATTACTTAAAGATCTCACCAATCCTACTTTCACTGATATAGGGTGGGATGATCGGAAAAACTCAAGTTTCGAAGTCATGTGGTTATAATTGTTATGATTATGAACAATACATTTTGTTCGCAGCATCATCCAATAAATAATACTGTTCCACTGTGTGATACATCTCATAAACAAACTAATATGATATTCAATTATTGGTTTGTTGGGATTTGATTTGTTACTGTTCTTCATAATGAGCTGACATCAGTTAGAGAACCATCGGAAAACCACCTGGGAGTACTGCCAGCCAGCTGTTTCTTCAGCCTAGTTTGGGACTCTTCAGCAGTACACACTCACCACCAGAGTTCGAACCCACGACCTCCTGGTTACAAGGCAAACTAGCTTGTAGACTATTAGGCAACTGGGACCCGATCCAATGGCCCAATGGGTTTGAACCCCGGTGGGTGCGGACTGATGAAGAGTTCCGAATTGGGCCGACGAAACAGCTGTTAAATACTCCCAGGTGGTTTTCCGATGGTTCTCCAACCGACGTCAGTTCATGATGAAGAAGCATCGTTTTTATTATAAATACTATTTAAAATAATTCCAGAATGTTTACAAAATCAAAACAGGATTTTTCTAAACATTTTTCTGAATGAGCAAAAGCTTCTTCTCTTTCTTCTTCAATAGAATTTCTCGAATTTTATTACAAAATAAACAAATTATATAGTTTAATAGTACATGAAACTAACTGAACTGAAGGTCACAAGTAGGTAAATGTTTATGTGTACAAATTTCAACAAACATGATTAGTCTACTGAAGAACCTGTGTCTTATACCATAAAACATTAGGGGAAAAATCCTGTTTTTGATTTTCTCAACCCCCTCTAGAATCTGGCTGACTCAATCAGCCCTCAGACTGTTACAGGAAATGCTTTAAATATTTATGAAATAGTAAAGACTGATACAGAAAAACAAAATAATTTATAAAATACCAAAAAATAAAGTCAATTCTAACTTTTGTTTTCAGTTTTGTTTGTTTGTGTGTGTGGAAAAGTTCATGTGAGTCAAATGGCGTTTTAAAATGAATTTTAGATATTGACAATTGAAAATAATTGATAAAATATTGATCAAAACCTACTCCAGTGGTAGAGATATACAAAGTTTCTTATCTTCTTTTGCTTAGTCCCCCGTTACTGTCATTTTATCACGAAGATCCACACACTTTTGTAAGCAAGCTTCTACTTCAATGTGTTTAAATGTACACAATGTCAAGTTACTGATAGCCTCGATTGTGTTATTTATGTTGGAGTTAGTTTAAATTAGTTTGATTTTTAAAGTATTCATTTGTAGGGATTTGATTGATTTTATGCTATTTCACAGACTGACAACACTTGGAGAACGACTGAAAACCAGAGAGTAATGGAGAACTGTTCCTTCTTAGTTTAGGCTTCTTGAGCAGTACTCATAAATGAACTTAAGACATTCATGTTACGAGGAGAGCCTGTTGACTCGTCAAGCACTGGGGTGGGATCTAATTGTTTATGAATTTTAACTTCTGTCAGTTTGCGATATATAACGTCACTGTCAGCCAATGTCGTCAGTGGTGAGTATTTGTCCTCAAACCCGACCTGGTAGACCTCATCGGTCACGATCTATCCCTAGAACTAGAATTATTGAGCTAATGAATTCTGTCTCATTTGCTGAATGGCCGTCGGACTCCCCTAGTAATCTGAATTTCTTGTGGTCATGCGTACGTGCTGTTGAAGAGCCCGAAACTAGGACGAAGCAGCATTCCAGTACTCCCTGGCTTTCAGCAGATCTCTAACTAATGTTAATCTATGATAATACTTAAAGCAGTTTGCACATTAAGGGATCCTTTTGCATACTTCGTGAAAAGGGAGTAGAGGTTATTGGACAGTGTATAAATGTTTCATCTTTCATTTAGGATTTCCACTGGTAGTCAATGGCGACCTGTTTAAATCACTGGGCTATCAGCATTTCCATTCACTGAAATGCTTTGACTCTTGTGCGTTTCTCATTGTTTTAATCATGCAATCATATCAGATGACTGGTACATGAACTCACGCACATATTTAATTAGCTCTCTCAACAAAGCTCTGTTCAATTCTTGAGGGGAATTAAGAGAAAACTCACGGAGTTGGTTCTCTCTTCATATATAAAAACACTACGTCACATGATATACTTCAGATTATTACTTTACATGAAAATCCTGTATGAAAAAGGAATATTTTCGAACTAAATACACTGAAAATTTCTGTCATATGTGTTCACATATTATCTCAAATAAATTATTATTGTTTCATTAAGTTCCTAGAGGAACATAAGGCTTCAGCCACACGTCTCCATTGCGTTCGCTTCTCTGACAACGTTTTCATCTGGCTCCACGTCTCCCACATGCTTTCATTTCCTTTTCACGCGACCTCCCCAACTCCATGTCACCCTCGAACTGACGAACAACTAACTTCCCGCTTCCAATTCCGGTTCCACTCGACCGATGGCCTGGCGAGTGATGTTACTCACTCGATGGTGATTTGTTTTCTCAGAGTATGGCCTACAATCCACCTTCCTCAATTTCTTCCTGCAAATTTGTTGCACAATTGGTTCCTGCTGGGTCGGTTCGTTGGTTCATTGTCAGAGATCCCTCCCTGTTGCTGATCTTGAGTAGTACTGAGCGAAGACAGCTATTGATGAAGGTGTGTAGTTTGTTTGAGGTGTTCTTCATGACACGCTGGCCAAGTCTCTGATCCGTATTGTAAGTAGCAATGAATGACTTCACACTGGAGTTGAAGATCCGGATCTTATTTATCGTGCTGAGTGCTGTTGACCTCCACACACTTGAGAGAAATGAAAGCTTGTCTTGCTTTCCCGATCCTCGCTTTGATATCCTCATCAGTTTTGTCTGCCTGCAGTTGAAACGATGCTTCCCAGGTAGGTAGGCGGGTAGGTAAAGGAGGTTGCTTCTTTCAGATTACTCCCATTTATGCTGGTTGTTGTCTGTTGTTGTTGCTGCTGTTGCTGCTGCTGTTGGCTAGGAATCTTCATCATCACCTCTGTTTTCTCTATGTTCACCTGAAGGCCTATTTTCTCTGGATTCTTCTTCTGCCAACTTGTTGCTTTTCACTTGCATATCTTCCAGTTTGTGGGAAATCAGACAAATATCATCGGCGAACCAATCCTCCAAGTCTTTTGTGTGGGTCCATTTTATGCCTGTCTCCTCGTTGCCCGGCCAGTTGTCTGTCGCATTATCCAGTCTACCACAACCAGGGAAATCATTGGTGATAGTAGGCAGCCAGCCTTGTCATACTCCGTCTTCACTTCTTCGAAGGATTCCGTAAGTTTCCCTTTGTGGATTACTTGGTATGCAGCATTGTCGTAGAACTGTTGGATGAGATGTATACTTGTTGGGCGCACCCCGTAGGAGTGAAGTTGTTGCCAAATCACCTCTATATGAAATGAAGCTTTATTATTATTAAATTCGATCAGAAACACATCAGACAACCTGGTTCATAAAAATCTACTCTCACATTCCGGTCAATGATCTGCTGCTGAGTAACATAGTTGTGTACACTGCAAATATTTACAGTCATCACTTCAAAAATGAACAGAATGCTTGTCAAGTATTGAGTCTGTGAGAATCCTCTCAGTCTCAAGGGAGAGTTTGTCGTCAATCGGCGTCATTTAGAGAACCACTGAAAACGAGGAAGTACTCGATGACTGTATGACAGCGTATTTGCCTGAATGTTCTGGGAACAAAATCATGACAAGAAGTTTATCTTAAAGTTACTATGGTGATTTGAATCTGGTTAGCTGTCTAATATGGCCAAATTCACATCTTGGGATAGCACCCTAATCCTTCAGGTATTGTGTTTGTCAAATGTAGACAAAAGGTTAACCTTAAGTTTGATTACCAACCAAATTTAGTTAGAGAATCCTTGAAAACCTGAAAGTGTACAACAACTACTTCGCGCAAGTTTTAGACTCTTCAAAAGTACACACTTTTTACCCCACCATAGAATGAAAGAACAACCTTCAAGTCACAAGAGGAGCTCGTTAACCACTCAGACATCGGGACGGAATTCAAGACCCCATGAAATCTCTCTTTCGATTCGCAGTATATGGCGCGGCTGCCAGCCAGTGTCACTTCAGGTGACTTCGACTTTTAGCCACTCAGTAGCCAGCATCCTGTAAACTGAAGATCCTGGTTCCGATCTCTAGTGAGATGGTGAGTGCGTAATGCTTGACAGCCTCCAAAAAGGACAAAACAACTTTCCAGTAATCACAGATTTCCAGTTGCTGTCTCTCCGGAACCAGTTCATGATCTAAGTTGATATCAACCGAGTCCCTGAAAACCAGTACTCAGATAAATTTATCATTTCTTCATGTGTTTGCGCTGATGCAGACGTAATTCTGTCAGTTAATTTTGCAGTATGGTCACTAATACAGGTGACTCTTAATAGATGTTAGATTTTGGGTAGAGCAGTCAGTAGAACTTGCTTGGCCCATCCTTTGTGTTCGTTACTACTCGTCAGAAAGGAGTATTTGAAGCCTTGAACGAACCAGTGTATCCGCCGAGATTGTGACTCGCATCACCCAGTGTTGTAGTCACAAAGGCTATCGCTGAGCCAATCGGGCTCATGAATTATCACAGAACTGAAAGCATATTGCAAGTTTAAAAAATTCACACATTTATCTTTCCTTTCTCAGATTTATAAACGACATTATGCGTATGACATTCTTGTTATGTTATTTATTCAAGTATTGGTTTGCAGGGATTTGGTTGGTTACAGGACTTCATCGTGAATTGAGAACCATTGGAAAACAGGTAGTACTGGACATCTGTTTCGTTAGCCTAGTCTGGGACTCTTCATCAGTACGCACCTCTTGGAGTTCGAATCCAGGACCCTCCAGTTACAGGGCGAGCTCATAGACCATTAAGCCACTGGGACTCGATCCAATGGCTCATGAATTACAACTTCTCCAATTTTTACAATATTGCGCGACTACTAGCCAATGTCATCGGTGGCTGTCCTCACACCCGACCTGCTGTATCTCACTGGTCACTGTTGTTTATCTTGAATTCTATTGCCTATCATTCAGCACTTTAAATTAAAAACTTGCTTAATGTCTGAGGATTCAAACATGATTTCACTCACTATTCGATGACCAATTCCAACAAATGTGAACAACCAATTATCAAATTGTGTATAACTCAATCGCTGAAAATGCTAACCAATATGTGCTTGTACACCACAAGTTGGATGATTTTCCAGAAAGCTACAAAATACACATCAGTTGTATAAACACTTTAGAGCTCTGAATGTAAAAGTAACATTCTAGTGGGAAGCCGTGACCAGTAGGGTACGGCAGGTTGAAGGTGAAGAAGACATTGCGAAGTGGTAGTGCTATTTCATGAATTGGGAGAAGTTAGAATTCATGGGCTGGCCATTGGATTGCGTCCCAATGGATTAATGGTCTACAAGCTCGCTCGTCTTGTAACCAGAGGGTCGTGGGTTCAAACCCCCGGTGGGTGTGTACCGATGACGAGTCCCAAACTGGGCCGACGAAACAGCTGTCCAGTACTCCCAGGTGGTTTTCCAATGGTTCTCTGACTGATGTCAACTCATGATGAAATCCTCCAAACAATCATACAAAACCCCTAAAAAACCAATACTTGATAATGTTACATCACTTTTTGGTTGGAAGTGTCTGGATGTATAATCCAGGATTCTCACTTCGTCCTATTTAGGACTTGTCAGCTGGATGTACAGGCACTCACCAATGGGCGATAGTGTTTCCACTGGAACTCGAACCTTGGACTAATCGCTTAAAACGCCAAAGCATTATTGGCTAAGACACTTGGGTCATGTGAGCCATCAACTGTGTAACGGGCCCCTAAAGTGAAGTAGGGAAGGTTATTTTCTAATTTTAACATATATATATATATATATGCATCTCACCTGAAATCTATCATTGCTGGCATAGATTGACTATTAATCAGATAAGCTACACCACGATTGATTAAATACTTAGTAGAATATCGATTTAAGCGAATTGAAACAGTAAGATCATCAATAGCACGTTGTGGTCGACCTAGTTGTAGGTAAATGATTGCACGACAATCGTGTGCATTAGCCAACAGTATATTGCTACACTCTGATGAATTTTGTCCCCTGTTGATTATTTCATCACCATCAGATTGCTGCTTGTTATAATAAATATCTAAACTGTGTGTAATTTGTTTTAATGCATCATTTAAACGTCCTAGAACCTGGAAAATTTAAATTTACAATGAATATAAAACATTTAATTAGTTACAAATGAGAAGAACAATTTAAATATATTTAATCAAGTATGAAAGTGATATTAGGAAGGTTGATGAGAAAAATAATTGTAGGTCAGACTTAATTCTTGAAACTCATTGGTAGATATTATTTGGTGGAGGGTGACTAGCAATGAAATCCATCATGCACATTTCACCCTATATGGAACTCATCATCTGCAGGTACTTGCGATCCCCAGTGAATGACAGTGATTCTGTTGAAAAAAATCTCAACATAAGACTAAGAAGTAAACAAAATTACACAGAGAATTAAACTGCCAATAAACTAGAAATCTACTGCACTCAGCATCAAGAACAAGATGGAATTCTTAACACAAATGCTAGTTCGGCCAACAGCAACAAGAGCAACAGACAACAATCAGCATAAATGGTAGAAATCTGAAAGGAGCAACCTCCTTTACCTACCCACCTACCTGACTGGGAAGCATTGTCATTTCAACTACAGGCAGATGGGACTGATGAGCACATCATAAAAGCGAGGATCGAGAAAGCAAGGCAAGCTTTCATTTCTCTCAAGTTTATGTGGAGGTCAACATCACTCAGCACTCAGAATGAAAACTAAGATCCGGATCTTCAACTGCAATGTAAATTCAGTCAGTGCTACTTACAATACGGATCAGAGACTTGGCCAGCGCGTCATGAAGAGCACTTCGAACAAACTACACACCTTCATCAACAGCTGTCTTCGCTCAATACTACTCAAGATCAGATGGCTGGCGAGAGAAGATCAGCAACATGGGGGATCTCTGACAATGAACCAACGAACCAACTCAGCAGGAACCAACTGTGCAACAAATCTGCAGGAAGAAATGGAGGTAGGTGGATTGGAGGCCATACTCTGAGAAAACAAACCACCATCAAGTGAGTGACATCACACACCAGGCCATCGGTCGACTGGAACCCGAATAGGAAGTGGTGAATAAGTTGGTCGTCAGTGCGGGGATGACATGGAAGAGGTCATGTTAAGAGGAGATGAAAGCATGTGGGCATATGTGGAGCCAGGTGAAACCGTTGTTGAGGAGAACCGAACGGAATGGAGACGTGTGGCTGAAGCCGTATGTTCCTCTAGGAAACAATAATAATAATAGTGCCAGTTGAGTCAGGGCTTCTATATTTTTCGGAAACTTGGAGTGTTACGAAAAGTATTTCCAACAGGCTAATGCAGAATTTTATCAACGGCTGACCCATTCGCCTCATACGAAAGGTCAGATGGCTAGTTAGGAAGGATAAGCAATAAGGAACTCTGAAAGCCGTTAGACTAATTAATCAATAACCTGTCACCCAACTTAAAATTCCCCATTGAGTTATAGAGAAGAAAAGGCGGCATTCAGCGAAGAGTTATTCTTTTCGGCAATGTCATTCTCAAGCTGTACAATCGCATATATGTACAGTAAGTTTCCTTAGCAACACAATGAATACCTCCAAAGATGTGTCATTAGAATTGTAAATTTTTTAGATAACAATTTAGGTGGTGTAGAAAGCGTTGTTCGACTAGAAACTAAAATAAAACTAAATAACTAAGTTGAATGACGTAATCTAATTGATGGGTTTGAGTAGAATTCGACTAAAATTGAACGAGAGTGTGTTTAACAACAGTGGTAATAAGGGGAAGAGATTTAACAGTGGGTGGGGGAAGAAAATATTATACAATTGAGAAACAAAAAACAAAAATTACTCATTTTGTGTTAAGATAGATGAGGTCGATTGTAGATTTAATTACTGAACAAACTTCTTTTGTATGCAAAGTTCAGGACTTAACATATGAATCGCCATTGCTTCTACGGTTTGAAGAGGTTTGATTCGTACCCTTTTAGCAAGATTCCTACGTATTCTGTAGATGACTTTGAAGTTACTTTGTGGCTTTGCTTGGTGTTTAGATTCGATCAAGTGTTGCAGGAGGGAGCTTCGGGGGAATCTTTCTCCTCCTTTATAATATCATGAGTGTGGGTAAGTGTTCGATGATACGTTTGGATAGCAAACGATTAGGACGGCCGACATACCTATTTCCACTCGAGCAGGTTAATTGGTAGATGCACATTAATGAGGCTGGCCAACAGTGGTAGCTTATCCTTCACGTTCATGTGAATCATTGGTTCGCAGAGAAAGTAATTCAAAGCTCAGCCGCGGAGAAAGTTTTATTCAGTAAGCAGGAGAGGCAGTTTCTCAGTATTTCCGATGATGAGTCTACATTGAATTGTAGATTCAGACAGTGTGGGCATTTTAAGTCGTTTAGGTTTCATGGATTTCATGATGAAACGTTCTGAAGTAGCCATTTTCGAAGAGGATTCTTTTCAGAGTGTTCAACTCCTCTTGCAGAGCGTCAGGGACACAAATTCTACGGATTCTGTGTTTCTGTGTACGGATCAGGTGTCGTTTCGCTGACAACGTGAAGCCAACTAAAACAGACTACATAGAATAGGATGGAATGACAATGTTCTACTGAATCTCTATTTTTTGCTAGGCAGCCAAGAGAATAATAATGATAACAGTAAAGAAATTAAATGAACGAAAGGAGAAAGTACACGAAATCTAGTTGTCATAACTATTAACCAGTCATTGGGAATCCTTGACTTGATAAGTTATCATCCAGCAGCTTACATTTTCACATGGAGCCAACGGTGGCTGGAAAAGATCATTAATAATGTTTCTTACTGTCACATAATGTGAAAAATTCCAGATACGCTATTTGAATTGGCTATAATAACAAGCGCAAACCTAAGGTCTGTCATTTCCTGTTGACTAGCTTTAGCAAATCAGAAACCATCAAACATCCGCTGGAACAAAGAGTTTCTTGGCTTTGCCTTCAGAAAGGAGCATACGAATTCAAGCGTTGTGCTCTAATTTACAGAAGGATTATTTTACTTCTACGGGGTGGAACTGCCAGCCCAACACCCTTTCCCCCCTTTTTCCCCATTAGCAATTACACAAAACCATACAATAGGATGGATGTGCGTCGGTGGCACAGTGGTTAGCACGCTCGCCGACCAAACTATGGTCCGGGGTTCAATCCCCGGCCGACGCACACCTGATATAAATGGTCAGCCTGTTAAATTTGGGCTACCGATATCATATGCTAAAATTTCATACTTGTATCAAATACTGCTGGAATCAAGCTTAATCCCCCCGAAAAGATAACAGTTTTAAAATCTAATCTAAATAGCATAGTGGAGGGAGAGATTGATAACAGAAGCTTTGTTTATCGAATCGACTGAATAGAATACGTGTAATAGGAATGATTCAACACCTGTCCACCCAGATATCTGGAAAATTCTACTACCCCAACAACTATAAATAGGAGAGAACAAAGAAAACTAAAAAACTCAAGTTTCGAAGTCGTGTGATTATAATTGATGAAATGATTATGAACAATAAATTGTGTTCGAAACGTCATCCAGTAAATAATGCTGTTTCACTGACTGTGTGATACATCTAACAAGTAAAACTAATATGGAATTACTTATTACCACAGTGCCCAAGTCTTCTATACGGATCAGAAACTTGGCGGGTCACAAAGAATATTTCCAACAGCCTGTTGCAGACCTTTATCAACAACAACTGTCTTCGTTCTATACTCAAGATCAGATGGCCGGAAAGAATCACCAACAAGAAACTATGGGAACAAACAAAACAAGAACCAATCGCCCAACAAATATGCAGGAGAAAGTGGAGATGGATTGACACCGAGGAGGCCGCTGGCTGACATCGTGCGTCAGGACCTCGAGTGGAACCCGAAAGGGAAGCGGCAAGTGGGACGTCCAAGGGTGACATGGAGGAGGTCGTGTGAAGAGGAATTGAAACAGTATGGAATAACATGGATGCAGGTGAAAAGTACAGCAGAAGAGAGAAGCAAATGGAGACGTGTAGTTGAAGCCCTATGTTCCACTAGGAACCCAAGTATTACACATCTATCAAATTAAGTAAGATTTAGAAATGCTTCGATTGGGAATTGAACCTCGAATTTTATGCGTGATTGGCCAGCATTTGGGGATACATCAGTGGTTCAATGGTAGGATATTCATCAGCCATAAAAATGACCCATGTTCGAACCCCAGATGATGCATTCTTAAAAATTCAGCCCAGTTTACTAACAGGTGTAATAAGTTCAAAGAAGAGAGAAGGAAAGCAACACTACTACGACTATTGAAACTTCAAAACTGGAAGCCCTATGTCCTTTATGGAACCTAAAGGAATATATACTATATATATAAATTCAAGGTAATTAAATTGATAATTGAATAGAATAAAGGCGTATCCTGTGTGTACATGTTAATTATTAATAATAATAATGATAATAATAATAATGATAATAACAATAATAGTAGATACTGGTCTCGAATTTATTGACTTGTTTTTAGAAATTATTATTATTATCATCATCACGTATCGCAAAAAAATTTAAATTAATATCCGTATCCCAATTTTGTTTAAGTTTTCTTTGTATAATTCTATTTACCCTGCTTGTTTTAAATTTGTTTTCAAACTGGAAAGCTGTACAAACATGCATACATACAATACAACAGGTACCAAATATATTCAGCCTCCTCAGTGTGTCAGTCACATGAGTAAAGTGAATTTTTTTTCAAAAAAAAGAGGCGATTTTATAAATGTGATTTAATTCCATCTTTTTGTGATGAAAAGGCACGCATGCATGCATGCATGCTGGCATATGTATATGCGTAAACAAGAAAGCTGTACAAAATGGATGAACTTTCTAGACGAATTATGAACTGAAAGGAAAATTTATTTATTGTTTTATCTTTTGTTGTCATGGTAACCGAAGATATGTGCATATATATGTATATAGTGTATTCAATAGGCATAGGAATGAATACTTTTGTATTCAAAGAAAGAGCTGTTTATCTATGTATGACATGGTATTTATCATAATTCTGAGTATACTGTATTGATGAAAATTTGTTTAATTTGCGTGCATTATTATTGTGTTGCATTTTAAGGGTAAATTGAACCGTTCAACTGATTCCTCATCAACTTTTCCATTGTTTGTTTATTGAGCTGTTGTTTTTATACTGAATTCGCTCGATATATATGGGTTGTGGAGATGAGTATTTTGATACCCAGTATGATGTATCTAATCATACTATAACTTCATTTTGACCGGAGATGTTTGTGTTCACTATATCCCGTGTTAAGTGGTGCATTATGTTGAATAATATTGAGGTTAGAGTGTAGAGTGTTAGGTAAGGAAGAGAAAATCAATCGATGAGATTGTGAAGGTGAATCCATGGAGATGGCTAGGAGACGTGTTGCACGTTCCGAATCACTGCTTTTTCGTCGAGCAATGTTAACTGACATATATAGTTTGGTTTAAAAAGGGTTACGAGTGGCCAAACCAAAACTTCGCATCATAACATGAGGTCTTAGACTGTCGGTTTAAGCTAATCACGTGAGGAGGTGCAGACTGCTTGGTTGGGATGGGGTCCTTGGGATGCTAAGAACCAATTATAATTATTGTTTCGTTTAGTTCGTAGAGGAATATAAGGCTTCAGAAGCACGTCTCCATTGCATTCGCTTCTCTGACAACGTTTTCACCTAGCTCCACGTATGCCCACATGCTTTCATCTCCTCTTCACGCGACCTCCCCCACTCCATGTCACCCCACCCTCACACTGACGACAAACTAACTTGCCGCTTCCCATTCGGGTTCCACTCGCGCAATGGCCTAGCGTGTGGTATCACTTGGTGCTTTGTTTTGTCAGAGTATGGCATCCAGTCCACCTACCTCCATTTCTTCCTGCAGATTTGTTGCACAGTTGGTTCCTGCTAGGTTGGTTCGTTGGTTCATTGTCAGAGATCCCTCCCTGTTGCTGATCTTTTCTGGCCAGCCATCTGATCTTGAGTAGTATTGAGCGAAGACAGCTATTGATGAAGGTGTGTAGTTTGTTCGAGGTGCTATTCATGACGCGCTGGCCAAGTCTCTGATCCATATAGTGAGTAGCACTGACTGAATTTACATTGGAGTTGAAGATCTGGATCTTAGTTTTCATTCTGAGTGCTGAGTGATGTTGACCTCCACACAGACTTGAGAGAAATGAAAGCTTGTCTTGCTTTCTCGATCCTCGCTTTGATGATATGCTCATCAGTCCCATCCGCCTGTAGTTGAAATGACAATGCTTCCCTGTCAGGTAGGTGGATAGGTAAAGGAGTTTGCTCTTTTTAGATTTTTCCCATTTATGCTGATCGTTGTCTGTCGTTCTTGTTACTGTTGCCTTTTTTGTTGGCCAGGAATCTTCATCATCACCTCTGTTTTCTCTATGTTCGCCTGAAGTCCTATCTTTTCTGGATTCTTCTTCTACTAACTTGTTGCTTTTCACTTGCATATCTTCCAGTTTGTGGGAAATCAAACTTCTATCATCGGTGAAGTCCAGATCCTCCAAGTTTGCGACAAATTGAACTAATTCACTTCTGTGCACAGTTCTGTGTTGAGTTAGTAGTCAGTCAGTCAGTCAGTCAGAAATTCACTTACAAAGTAGTTAATAATAAGCGACTGACCGATAGTAAACTTTGGGGGCCTGACTAAAGTTAGTACGGCAAAAAGAAAGACATCCATTTTACCGGATGCAAACGGAAATACAGATGGATTAGACATGCACTGAGAAGACCTTTTGAAGGATATCACGTGTCAGGCTAACACTCAAGGGGAATCTGAATGGAAAGTAACCAGCTGGGCGTGGGTCCAAGGGTTACATGCGCTAGATCGTGCGAATAGGGAATGAAAGCTTATAGGCGATCTTTGAGCCAGCTAAAATGGACTGAATAGTACAAAGTGAAAGAGAAATGTACTACTGAAACCACTGGAAACCCAGGGGAATTATAATAAGAAAAGAATGACTGAATTAAATCACATTCTGCACTACATGTTTCCTGGGTGCATTAACATCCTGCCATTGATGTCTTCATCTGTGTCACCTGTAGTTGAATCGTAGCTGCCAAGGTGGCAACTGGAAGAGACGATGTACCTTCTATTCCCTCCACTAATGATGACTGATGCTTATCGTTGGCAGCTGGGTATATTCATCACCTTTTTTTTATCTACGTGTCTTCACTATTTCTGCTGTCAACGTGTTACTGGTTTTCGCCTGTAAACCCTCGAATTAGTGTGACATAAAACATCATTTATCCGCAGGATCTAAATCTTCTGCAGTCATTCTATAAGCCCAATAAATATCCCTCTTCTCATTTTCATGTTCTGTAGCGTGAGCCAGTCTACTACAATTAGAAATACCATCCGTGGTAGTAGGTAGCCTTGCCTTGCCTCCAGCACTATTTATTGTGAACTCTTCTAAGAATCAACCAGTTTCACACTATTCCTTCAATTTCCGAGAACCATTTTAGTCAAGTAAATGGAAGAAATTTTAAACACTTTTAAGATAAAAACATCATAAGTAGAGATTTAGGCCGATCTGGTTACTTTTATTGATTATTATTATTCCCTTGGGTTCCCAGTGGAACGTAGAGCTTCAACAACACAACTCCACTTTTTTCCTCTTCAGCTGGGCCCACGGTTGCCCACAATCTCTCATCTCCTCCTCACACTATCTAATCCACAAAACCCTCACACCGACAACCTAGTCAACGCTTCCCATCGGGATTCCACTCGAGCGATGGAATTCATTGAGCGCAATACCATTTGACGGTCTTCTCAACGTATACCCGGTCCATCTCCATTTTCTTCTGCATATCGGCTCTTGGTTGGCTTGTTCCCAGTCAGAGTTCCTGGTTGCTAATTCTTTCTGGCTGGCCGGTCATTAGATCTTCAGTATTGAGCCAGCCAGGCGGTAGCTGTTGACAAAAGTCTGCAGCTGGCTGTTGGAAATCCTTTTCGTGACACACTGGCCAAGTTTTTGACCTGTATAGAAGAACTGACTAACTGACTTCATATTTGTGTTGAATAGAATCCGAATCGTGTTATTTATGTTGGCTGAGTGAAGCAGAAGATTTCCCAACTGGTTTCAGGTTGATGAAGGCGTATCTTGCCTTTCCGATTCAGACTGGCTTCGACATCTTCATCAGTCCCGCTAGCCTGTGGGTGAATACGTGTTTCCTAGATAAGTGAAGGATGTTACCTTTGTAAAATCTCTTCCGTTGATGGTGATCGGTGCTGGTTGTTTGTTGTTGTTGATGCTCGCTGGTTATCTTCATCACCTCCATCTTCTCTATGTTCGCCTGCAGTCCTGTCTTTGCTGTCAGCCTCTTCTGCCAGTGTTTTGGTTTTCGCCTGTAAGTCTTTGAGTTTGGATGACATTAGACATATATCATCTGCAAAGTACAGATCTTCTAGAGTCTTATTGTCGGCTGTCCAGAGTATTCCTGTCTCCTCGTTTCCCGCAGTCTAACGCATAATCCGCTCCACCACAATTAAGAATATCGATAGTGATAATAGCCAGATAGTCTTCTCTTACTCCTTTATTCACTTCGAATGCCTCGCTGAGTTTTCCACCGTGGATCACTTGACACGTGGCACTGTCATATAGCCAGCTGTTGAATAAGGTTGATAAAGACTCGGGTACTGTACGCTGTAGTGTTGAAGTAGTTTCCAAATTACTTCTCGGTCAATGCTGTCTGTCAAAGGCTTTTTCGAAGTCGATGAAATTCAAGTTAAGGTTTGACTGGTTACAGATGACAACATTTAAGTCGATAAGATCATTATCACTTCACTGTCTGGAATGAAACAATTCAATATATGCGCAACAAGATTAATTCATAAGATCAACTGTCTCATTAAAAATTACAGACGTTACTGCTCATTACCAACAAGATTATACCATTTTGAAAGTAAACTTTTAACTTTGGGAAATTTGGAAAGCTATTTAGTCCTCTTTTAGATTTTATAATTATTATTTACAAACGGAAACAGGAGTAGGACATTTTAATATTGTATGTTATTGTATTAACAATGTTAACTTTCCATTTGGTTGCGTTCACTGATTCAGTTGTTTTAATTGCAAACCTTTCATTGTCCTTCTAGGTGACATTTTCAGAAGAACATTTAATATGAAGTGAAATTGTTTGGATTCTTCATGAATGATGATAGAATTGTATCTCCTGGCAACTGTTGTCATGATTGGTTGTTATTCTACATCTCTCTTGATCAGTTTTATTAACTTGGAGGTTGAAATTTCCTGCCGTGTAATTTATCTTTTATAAGTTGGTAAATTTGATCTATAATAATATTCAAGAGTTGATTTGTAAGGATTTGACTTCTTTTTCGAGTTTGACCACGGATTAATACCAGTTAGAGAACCATTAAAAACCAGTACTGGAGTACTGAACAGCTGTTTCGCCAGCGTAGTTTGGGACTCATCATCAGTACGCACCCACCACCAGAGTTCGAACCCAGGACCCTCCGGTTACAAGGCAAGCTGGCTTGTATACCATTCAGCCACTGAGACCGACTTCACAATGGCTAACCCATGAATTCTAACTTCTACCAATTCGTGATATTTTGGTGCTATCCATCCTCACTCCCAACTGGATTCTTTCCTCTGGTCATGACTTCTCACTGAAACTCCAGGAAACTCCATCCTTTCGCAAGGCACTAGCGAGAATCAGATTAATCTCTCGAAATGATGGAAGTTAGAATTCATGGGCCATTGAATCGAGGCCCATTGGCTGAATGCTATAGTAATATGTCTGTTTATCGCTGACTCATCATTGTGCCAGGATTCTAAAAATTCCCAAATATTTCTAGTGTTTGCTTTGTTGAAAATCTGTACATTTTTCGAATCGAATCGGTGTCCGTAACTATCTACATGTATTAATGTAAAAGATTACCTGTCGTGTCTTTTCACATCTAATTTATATATATATATATTCTGAGACCAATGTAGTTTTTATCGCAGTTTATACAATTTATTTTGTAAATTGCATTGATCTTGTCATATTCTGTCATTGGGTCCTCTCGTCTGCATAAAGCCGAATGCTGTGATTGTCTCGGCTTGTATGCTATGTCTACTATAAATAGTTTTAGTAATCTAGCCGTTATTTCAGAGATATTATTAAATTTTTTTCTTGAGGTTTTTGAGGGTGGTTTTTCTTGTCAGTACTTCGATTTGAGTTTCAACAATTTATGATGAAATTGTATGCGTATCCCATCGGTTAAATGGAAACCGATGGTTTAGGGAAAATATACACGCAGATGATTTGTCATACAGCGCGAGCACCAACTAATGATATCGATTGCTTTCGATTTAAACGCTGATTCTCATTTCCCTAACCTTTAAAACAGAGGCTAAATGACCACTAATTACTACATTTCTGTTGCGTCATAGCAAAAATTCTTCTTTACTTTATATACATACAGTAATAGAAAATTGCGGTGAAGTTAAACGACAGCAGTTGACAAATGTTTCTAAACAAACAATCCGATTGAAGAACTGTAAAACGCTTAGATTTGTTGATCAACTTTATATTTCAATGATCAGACTTTTTATTGGGACTATTGTGAACTACAATAACCCCTTACTCAAAGCCTAACTGTTAACCTGTAATCCCAACTCTTAACCCTAATATGTCATCGGTGGCACAGCGGTTAGGACGCTCACCGATCATGCACATGGTTCAGGGTTCGATCCTTGGCTGACGTACTCCTTTACCTCGTGAAGCCAGTGATAAAGCTGGTAAAGAGGAAAGTTGGGTATGAAGCTATCAACCCAATCCTGCAAAAATAAACACAGCTACAGAATCTTCAAGCCTCTAGCTTGGAGTTCTATGTTCCACCGGGAACGTAGAGAAATAAAAAAACCTAATATAACTCTTTTGCTCAGCTACTAACCCTAATATAATCCTCAACCTTAGTCCTGATACCTAATCGTATATGTTAAAAATAGATAAATCAGAACGGCGGGAAGCTCTTGAAGTAAAAATTAAGCTACATTTACAACTAGTGACATTTTTACTTACTTTGTCACAGTCATTTCGTGGCCTCCATAATTTATTTTTACTGAAATTATTATTATTATCATTTCAGTTTTGACCGTGGATTGATATCAGTCAGAAAACCACTGAAATTAGAATTTAACGGGTCATTGATTTCTAGCCCAAATGTCTGAATGGTCAACAAACCCACCATATAATCTGAAAGTCCTAAGTTCAATTCCTGGGGGAAGGTGTTATAGGTGAGTACTACTGAAGAGTCCCAAACTAGGACGAAACAGCTAACTAGTACTCCTTGATTTTCAATGGTTCCTTAGCTGATATCACTCTGTGATCAAACTTGAAACAAACCAAATCCCTAAAAGTTAACTTTTCGAAAACAATAATAATGTACAGGCGGAACTGACAAGGATATCAAAGCGGCGAGGGTCGGGAAAGCAAGGCAAGCTTTCATTACTCTCAAGTCTGTGTAGAGGTCAACATTACTCAGCACTGAGAATGAAAACTAAGATCCGTATCTTCAACTCCAGTGTAAATTCAGTCAGTGCTACTTACTATATGGATCAAAGACTTGGCCAGCGTGTCATGAAGGGCACCTCGAACAAACTACATACCTTCATCAATATCTGTCTTCGCTCAATACTACTCAAGATCATATGGCTGGCCAGAAATGATCAGCAACATAGACCTCTACAAGAGCGAACCAACCAGAAGCCGACTGTGTGAAAAATCCGCAGGAAGAAATGGAGTTAGGTGGACTGGAGGCCATAGTCTGAGATAACCCTCAAGTGACATCGCACTTCAGTTCATCACTCGAGTGTAACCCGAATGGGAAGCAGCGAGTTAATTGGTCGTCAGTGCGACGGTGGGGTGACTTAGAGGAGGTCATGTGAAGAGGAGATGAAAGCATGTGGGCAGACGTGGAGCTAGGTGAAAACGCTGTCAGAGAACCGAATGCAATGGTGACGTGCGGCTGAAGCCCTATGTTCCTCTGGGAACTAAAGGAAATAATAATAATAATTTGTACCTGCAAACACATAGATAATCCTATACTCGCTTCTAAATTCAATTCATCCAATTTGTTAGCAAATTCATATACAACCAATGCTTCTTCCCATAATGATTTCGAATCATCCAAGTTATTTTTTATCATATAACCACCATAATCCATTAAACAGTTAGCTCGTCCAATATGTCCTTGAAGGAATCCAGGTTCTGATAGCGTTAAATGACGAAATATTTGTTCTGCTTCAACATACTGTTCCAGTCTATAAAAAGGTTGAAATAAAAGATATTTGATATATATATATGTATATATATATGTATATATATATATATATGTATATATATATATAGTACATGTTAGATATTACAAGTCACTCAACACCAAGCGCTACTCCAATCTAGGTCTGGTGCTTATTGGCACTTATCAATAAGTTGTATTTAAATGACTAAGGAAACGGAACACTCTTTCTGGGATTACAATCTTGATTATCAAGTCTTGAAAGTCTGGCATTGCCCTACAAATGGGAGTCACGTATAAGGATCTGTTTTTGAATTACTACTGGTGTTGGTATTTTTGGTTCTCAGGGTTGTGTGACTACAAAGGCTGTTTAAGTAGCTACACTCAGTATTCACCCTAAGCTAACATTTTGCCATTTGATTGACACCCCTGTGGTTATCTTATATTTTGGACATGGGAGAATATCTTTTTATATGTCAATATTAAAAGCAAAGATATTAGTGAAAAATTAAAAGGAGCTTAGTTTTTATGACATCAAAATATTAGTAAGCATTCCTTTTGTCTTGAGTGGAATACAGGGCTTCGGAAGGAAATCTCCACTGTATGCGGGTCTCTGGCATTACCTTCGACTGGCTGCTGATAGAAATGGTTTTAGTGAATCGTGCACCAAATTTCCAATCCACATAGAAACATCATCGCCGTGCAAAGTTATTTTTTGGTCAGATGGTGATATTTTTGGGAGGGTTGTACGTGTTAATCTGTTCCAGAGTATTTTAAATTGGTCAGCCGAGAGTTAATTGTGTTCTAGCTGTTCCGTAATTCACCTTGTTTCACAACGTTTTAATGGTCTTTAATGGCTCAGTTAGAGACTTGGCTATTTGACATGGTGTCCTGAGGTATGGCTAACCTGTTACCTGTTCTGCTCGCTTTGTAAATTGAAGGTTCTGAGTTCTATCACCGGTGTGGTCATATTCGGGGCATGCTGTTGAAGAGTTCTAACCAAGGGTAAAACAGCCGTTCAGTACTCTCTGGTTTACAGTGGTTCTCTAAGCACTGGTCATTTCATGGCCAAAATTTTAAAAAAATTCTTCAACTTGACTTCTGTCTTTAGTTTGAAATAATTTCTTACCACGTGACAAGTTGATACATATGACGCGCCTTTCGATTAGTGCGCTACATTTGCTCAGCTACATAAAACTTTCATTTCTCTGGCGTTTCTTGCCAGGAAGTCATGGAATTTATTGTAATTATTTGACTTTCGAACACTGAATCTGTGGATATAATCTTGTTGACTTATAGTACCTATAACTATCTGTTTGGCATTTTGTGACTGTTTAACGCTAACTAATATCTGTAATTGTATATATTGTTGGATTTACATGTCTAGTTCGGCCCAAGTTAGCGAGTCTGTGGTTCTGATATAATTTTTGTTAACTGTATTTGACAGTGATCCTATTGCTACAATTTTCTTATTGTTGTTTTCGCTGCCCTCACTGTTGTGAAATTCCTTCCCTTTGCTGGTGTTGCTCTGAATGCTTTACTCCTTATTTTCCTGATTTTGAGGGGAGCAGCCCATAAAGTCGCTCCTCTACAAACTACATATACATGTAATAACCCCTTTCTCAGGGGTGAAGCTAACAATCCCACCCTGTAAACAAAGTTGATCCAGATGACGAGTCCCGAACAGGATGAAATGTGCATGCTGTATTCTACTACTAGTCACCATCCACCAATTAAAAAACCATGTAATTTACAAAATATCTTATGCCGAGTGTCCGACTAAATATGTGGGGCAAACGTCCAGATCACTCAAAATAAGAGTGAATTAACATAAATGCTGAAATAAAGGTCAACCAACAGGAACACAAGCTTACGAGAATTTAGAAAAAAATTCATCTGTAACTGCACATGCTTGGGACAAGAACCACAATATCGGGACTCATTCTACGAATTCGCGATGTTAGTTGTCCTGTACTCCCTGCTTTTTAGTGCTTCTCCAACTCATATCAATAAGTGATCAAACTTGAGACAAATCAAATCCCTATACACAAACTCTTGAAAATTAATCTAACGCCGACTAGTGACTGCCTGTAGGACGGGGTCGACTAAAATTCCAGTGAACAGTGGTGACCAGTGGGTTTCACCCTTTTGAAAGTCACGACAAATGCTCGCCAACGATGACATAGGCTGTTGGCCGCGCTAAATTCACGAACTGGTAGAGGTTAGAATTCATAAGCGGGTCAATGATTTGGGTCCCAGAGGCCTAATAATCTACGAACTTACCTTATAACCGGAAGGTTCGGGGTTCGAAAACTGGTGAGTGCGTACTGATGAAGGGACTCAAACTAGGGCGAAACAGTTATTTAAAACCATAATTTTTTTTAATAAGAATGATTTTCTAACTATTATGGACATATAACTGTGGAGTATGATGATGAGGAAATTATCGAAGAGAATATTGTTTCTTCACTAACCAGCTTTTTGAAATTTTTAATGGGATTACTAAAGATGTCTCAAACTTTGTAATTTATTAAACGCAAACTTGGTTGCACTGGTTGTTTTTTTTCTGCACAATTCCTATATCAATTCGTTGATATCACACACACACACACAGGGAAAGAGTATTATTTACTGGATGACATTTCAAACACAATTTTATTGCTCATATTTATGTCAGTTGTAACTTTGAAAAACTTGACTTTTATAGTTCCCTTTTTTCTTTCCCACTTGTCACAGGAGTACTGTAATTTTCAAGATGTTTAGTACAGGTGTTGAATCACTTGTATTACACGTATTCTTAATTGTCCAGAGAAATAAGTCTCCAGTTATCAACCTCCTGTCATCATGTAACATCCTACTGCATGGTTGTGCGCAGTTGCTGAGTGATTCGAAACTTTAGAAACGTTACCCAGTGAATGATACTGTTTAATTGTGTGGTATATGCAAAATAAACAAATCAATATGGAAATTAGATACTAGCATAATTCCCAAGTGTAACGCATAACTTAATGTTTCGCACAACTTTCTACCAGACGGTGAATCATTGCTGAATTGTTTTAAAATATGAAAAAGAAATACAGATTATTCAATATTTTTTCAAGATTTGTTTTGTTATTACGAGTTAGACCACAGATTTATACCAGTTAGAGAACCAGTAATGGAGTACTGAACAGTTGCTTCTTCAGCCTAGTTTGGGATTCATCAGCAGTATGCATCCACTAACAGAGTTTGGACCCAGGACCCTCCGGTTACAAGACAAGCTAGCTCGTATACCATCCATCCACTGGGACCCGATTCCTCAGTGACCAGTCCATGAATTCTAACTCCTACCGATTCGTGATATTTAGCGTGACTGGCATCAACTGATGTTATCGGTGGGAAATCCATCCTCACTCCCTACTGGATACACCTCAATGGTCAAGACTTCTCGCTAGAACTTCAGGAAACTTGTAATTTTTTCGCCTGATGTCCTTGCTAAAAGGATATGTGAAATAGATACTGGAAAGTCAGGGATATGAAAAATAAATTATAGACACTGATCGTTAACAGCACATTGAATTCCATATCAAACTTTAATCTACTCAGTAATTACTAGTCTAAGTATCTTTCTGTAATGAAGAAAAACCCAAAAAATCAATAATAAACTCAGGCGTGAGGCCAGCAACCTCACCCTGTAAACAAACCTGCTACAGAAACTTCAGCGTGAACAATCTCCTTGCGTCAAAAGAAAAAGTCTGTGTGGGGACATGGAATGTCCGCACCATGTACGAGACTAGCAAAGCTGCCCAGATCGCAAGCGAAATGAGAAGATACGGACTACAAGTATTGGGGATCTGCGAAAGCAGATGGAACGGAAACGGACTCACCAAATTGTCAACAGGTGAGTCAGTGATTTACTCCCGTCACCCAGAAGACAACCACACACACACCGAGGGCGTGGCTATAATGATGTCACCAACGGCAACCAAGGCTCTGATACAGTGGGAGGCGATCTCACCCAGAATAATGAGCGCCAGATTCAACTCCAAAGAAAGAAAAGTGTCAATTATACAATGCTATGCACCCACCAACAACGCAGACCTCGAAAAGAAAGAAGAATTCTACAGACAACTACAGGCAGCAATAGACAATACTCCAGCCGGTGACATTAAAATACTAATGGGAGACATGAACGCCAAACTTGAACCAGACAACACAGGAAGGGAACTCATCATGGGTAAAGAAGCTCTGGGAGAGATGAATGAAAATGGAGAACTCTTCTCCGACTTCTGCGCCTTCAATGAACTAGTGATTGGTGGCAGCGTATACAAACACAAGGATATTCACAAGGCTACATGGGTGTCACCAGATGGGCGAACCAAAAACCAAATGGACTTCATCACAATCTCGAGGAAGTGGCGGCGCAGCCTACTGGACACAAAAGCAAGAAGAGGAGCAGACGTTGGCTCAGACCACTACCTCGTACAAGGAACAATCCAACTCAAATTAAAAGCTTTCAGAGAATCAGGAGCTGCAGATAGACCACAAGCCAAGTTCAACACTCAAAAACTAAAGGACCAGGATACAAAGGATATCTTTACTGCAGGCATAAAGGACAAAGCTGAGACACAAATCAACATTGGCGAAGAGGTCAGCGTCGAAAAACACTGGGACAACCTGAAAGCGGTATGGAGCGAAACCTGCATGGAAGTTCTGGGCAGAGAGAAGAGACAGGACAAACCGTGGCTCACGACGGATACGTGGAGGCTAATAGAAGAGAGAAGGATGGTGAAACAAAAGATTCTCCAGTGCACCGACGAGCAACAGAAACAGGAGTTGAATGCAAGCTACAATACACTGAACAAAGGAGTAAAGGAGAGTGCCAGAGAAGACAAAAGAAAGTATTATGAAGCCATGACCAATGAAGCAGAACAAGCAGCAGGCAAAGGAGACCTCGCAACACTCTACCAAACAACTAGGTACCTCTCAGGCAAAAACTCGTCACAAATTAAGCCAGTGAAGGATGAAAATGGAAAGTCAATCACCAAAGAAGTGGAGCAAAGGAAACACTGGGCTGAACACTTCAAAAGACCACTAAACCGACCGCCACCTACAACGCGCCCAACAATACCAACAACGGAAGCAGAATTACCAGTGAACATCAACCCCCCGACGAAAACAGAAGTCCTGAAGGCAATCAAGGTGCTTAAAGCTGGAAAAGCAGCAGGACCAGATGGAATCCCAGCAGAAGCGTTGAAAGTGGACCCAGAGACAACAGCAGACTTGATGACGCCACTACTGGAGAAGGTGTGGAAAGAAGGCAAAGTACCCGAAGATTGGAAGAGAGGATACTTATTCAAACTACCAAAGAAAGGAGACTTAAGTCAATGCAAGAACTGGCGCGGAATTATGCTCCTGTCCATCCCAAGCAAAATACTAAGCCGCATCATCCTGGAAAGGATCAAACAAGCCCTGGATGAAAAACTTCGACCAGAACAAGCTGGATTCAGGAGAAACAAGTCATGCATTGATCAAATCGCCACACTACGGATCATCATTGAACAAAGTTTGGAATGGCAGTCACCTCTCTATCTCAACTTCATCGACTTTGAAAAGGCCTTCAGCAGACAGCGTCGATAGAGAGGTGATTTGGCAACTACTTCGCTACTACGGGGTGCCGCCGACAATTATACATCTCATCCAACAGTTGTATGACAACGCTGAATGCCAAGTAATCCACAACGGGAATCTCACAGAATCCTTCGAAGTGAAGACAGGAGTAAGACAGGGTTGCCTACTATCGCCAATGATTTTCCTGATTGCGGTAGATTGGATAATGCGACAAACAGCGGGCAATGAGGAAACAGGCATAAAATGGACTCACACAAAGAACTTGGAGGATATGGACTTCGCCGATGATATATGTCTGATTTCCCACAAACTGGAGGATATGTAAGTGAAAAGCAACAAGTTGGCAGAAGAAGCATCCAGAGAAGATAGGACTTCAGGTGGACATAGAGAAAACAGAGGTATGTGATGAAGATTCCTGGCCAACACCAACAGCAGCAACAACAACAGACAACAATCAGCATAAATGGGAGGAACCTGAAAGAAACAACCTCTTTTACCTACCTACCTGGGAAGCATCGTTTCAACTACAGGCGGAACTGACGAGGATATCAAAGAGGCGGGGATCAGGAAAGCAAGACAAGCTTTCATTACTCTCAAGTCTGTGTGGAGGTCAACAGCACTCAGCATCAAAAATAACATCCGGATTTTCAACTCCAATGTGAAGTCAGTGCTACTCGCTATACGGATCAGAGACTTGGCACGTCATAAAGAGCATCTCAAACAAACTACAGACCTTCATTAACAGTTGTCTTCTCTCAGTACTCAAGATCAGATGGCCGGCCAGAAAAGATCAGCAACAGGGAGGGATATCTGGCAATGAGCGAACCAACACAGCAGGAACCGATTTTGAAACAAATAGGCAGGAAGAAATGGAGATGGATTGGCCATACTCTGAGGAAACCAGCAAGTGACATCACTAGACAAGCCATTGCTCGAGTGGAACCCGAAGGGGAAGCGACGAGTTGGTCGTCCAAGGGTGACTTGGAGGAGATCATGTGAAGAGGAGATGAAAACTTGTGGGCAGACTTGGAGCCAGGTGAGGACTCTAGCAGAGAACCGAACGCAATGGAGACGCACGGCTGAAGCCCTATTTTCCTCTAGGAATTAAAGGAAACAATAATAATAATGCTAAACTTCTACAGGCCTTAATTCGTTAAGAATATCGAAAAATAATCACGATATTTTTAAAAGAGACTTGACTTGAACAAGCATGCACAAAGTAATCTGCTTACTTTTGATGACAAATACCAATTGTATGCATAATTTTAATACGAAGGCTTGCATTATAAGTGGTCTTATTACCAATATGAGTACAACTCCTTCGCGATAAAATGTCATTGTCTTTCGCCTGTGGTTTTTCCATCATATTCTCTAATATAGTTTTTGCGTTACACAAATCAACTATTGCTGCTTCATAATTCTGAAACTTCTCTAAGTACAAAAGTGACCGATTAATTAGACTCTGAAGACGGATACAGCCATGTGATGCACCATACTTGATAGAGAGTCCATAGTCCTGAACATCAAGAAAACAACAATTTATTGATTAAAAGAAACAAGAGAAAATCCAACAATAAAATAAAATACACAGATCTGAAATTCAGATGACCGATCGGAAAGCATAAGTGACAATAAACTCTGGGGACGAACCAACCAACCAAGAACCTTGTGCCTAACAAATATGCAGAAAGAGATTGAAATGGATTGAATATACTCCAAGGATTCCACATTAGTTTGTTTATTAGATGCATCACACAGTCAAAGAAACTGTATGACATTTCGAACAAAATTTATTTCTGTTCATAATCATTTCAACAATTATAATCACACACGACTTCGAAACTTGAGCTTCATAGTTTTCTTTGTTCTCTCCTAACTGTCGTTGTTGGGGTGGTAGAATTCTCCAGGTATCTGAGTGGACAGATGTTGAATTATTCCTATTACACGTATTTGCAGTTGACTCGATAAACAAAGCTTCTGTTATCGATCTCCCCCTCCACTATGCTGTTATATTAGATTAGATTTTAAAACTGTCATCTTATCCCATCCATCCTATTGTATGATTGTGTGGTGACTGCTATAGCTGAACTATTCTCTAGATTTCTTATCTTATTCGGCTCAACTAATCTAGATTTTGCTGCTAGGCGTTTTGTGCTCCGCTAGCCTGACTGACCCTGTTCTCCTACTTTGATCTACGTATTTGACCTGACAATCATTCCAACAGCAGGGTATTAGATAAACTAAATTGTTTTGTTTTAACGGCTCCACAGGATTGATCCTTTAACCGACAAAGCTTGTTTCTAATTGAGTTTGTGAGTTTGGATGCCACTTTTATTCTTGCCTTGTTAAGAATTCTGCGCAAAGTTTCTCAGGTTCCTTCCTTGTATGGAATTACTACTGATGATGATTTAGATTCCTTATTGTTGGTGTTGTCATTATCCTGCGCATATTTGACATGCATGTCAAGTTTCGAAGTCGTGTGATTATAATTGATGAAATAATTATGAACAATAAATTTTCTTCGAAACGTCATCCAGTAAATAATGCCGTTTCACTGACTGTGTGATACATCTAACAATTAAAACTAATATGGAATCACTTATTACCACAGTGACCAAGTTTTACACATATATTAATACTCCAAGTAGACTACCAAGTTACATCATGTACATCCAGGGGTACCCGAATAGGAAATGAAGACTTAGGTATGGCTCTAAGAATGACATGGAGGAGATCGTGTGAGGAGTACGGGATTGATGCTCATGGCAATAGTGTGGCAGCTGTAATAGACTGTGAAGCCTTATGTTCCATTCGATAGCTGAAGGAATAACAATGATTACAATATATACGGAAAAATTTGTCTTACAGAATGAATGTGATTCGTGTATCAGTCTTCCGTTTAAGTTGTGACAAATTGTATCAAGTTAACAGAGGATTTCTTTGATGGTATTACGTGGAGTATAAGAATCAATTGGTGGCCGTCATCGGGATCAGAAATTAGATCACTTAGCTCTATCATCAAAACACTGATTGGATAAAAATTTGAATTATCTATCTGCCTGTTTGTAAGAGTTAACTTAGATCGTTAAATTATACCACATAAAATAATCACAGAACAATAGTAAAGGACTCAAAAGTATGACGGTTTTGTCTTCTGGCAACTGTTCTCTGTAACGTGTTCTCGTAATTCCGACGATATTCATATTCGATGGTTGGAGGCAATCGGCAGGAAGCCTTATGTAACCTAGGTTTTGTGCCAACTGACACTCACCAGTCAGCAAAACGTAACTGCAACCTTCAAGGAACTCATATCCCTTCTGAGATTCGAACCCCAATCACCCAGTGCCGCCTGCAGTCAAGGACGGTACCACTGGGCTACCTGAGCTCACAACTGACCTCCTGCAGAACTAAATTGGGTACTTTGATTGGACATTAGTTAGTAACTAGTGTAATGTATCTAGTCATCTGTTTCGTGCAAACTGAATTCTATCAGTCACACGCCAACTAACACGAAACCTAGTTGCAAGGCTTTCTACCGATTGCCTCCGACCATCTAATATCAACAATTACGAGTGCATCGTGATACCAAGCCACCTAGAATGTTGGCCACATTGTAAACTTGACTTATAGAAGTCAGTCTGCACCAAAGAGAGGACTAGACACATTACACTCGTTACTAATCAGTGTACAGTCAAAAGACATTCATATTCCCCCACAGATATAAATCTACATCAATTTCTGTGGAAGTCAGTGACTGCATAGTTAAGCAATTGTTTCAACGCAGTGATACAGAGATCACGACTGGATGACGTTTCAAGCACAATTTATTTCCCATAATTACGTTTATTTATTTCATTTTATTCGTTTGAGCTGTAAGCGGAATATAAGGCTTCAATCTTTGAAGTTTCAGTATGAGTGGTTGCAGTTTTACGCAGTGAGTTCACTAGCCCCACGCCCAACCTTCCCTCTACTACCAGCTTAGTGAGGCTTAAGAGTGCGTCAGCCGGGAGTCGAACCTCGAACCACATGTGTGATTGGCGAGCATTCTATCGCTGAACTATATATATTCACATGACTTCCTAACGTACTTTATATAGCCTGAATTACTTCTGTTAATTTTTATTGAAATTTCCTTTAAGTCACCGATGGGTGTTCAATTATTCGAAGTGCACATGTCAATGAACAAAACTCGGTAATTACCATCCCTCTCTCCATCCTGTTATAGTACTTCTTACTACTTTTAAGCTATCCTGAGCTATAGTGTGACTACTTGTAGTGAGTGCTTTTTTCTAGACTGCTTAACATGTAACGACAGAAGACAAGGGCCAGACAACACAGCGTTTATTGAGAAAATCAACAGATATTTATAGACTTTATTGTTGGCGGAGATGCAGCCTCTTCTGATTGGTTATTTTCTTGCTGAAGGTTATTCTGTCATCTATTTTTGGTCGTTTCTCATAAAGTTAAGCCAAATATCTGCAAATCCTATTTGTACACGTTAAGTCTGCTGTGATTGGCTGATGAGTGCCTCAAGGTTAAGCTTTGTTATTGTTTTTTTTCTCATGACCCTGATTTGGAACGTGAACATTGACGTTAATTGTCGTCTGCTCTCACCACAAACATAGCAGGGTCAGTGATTCTACCTCCAGTTACATTTCTATGTTCCGATAACTGAGTGATCCTGATCTACTAGTTTGAAGTCACAGTCATTACATACTGTGTGATAAATATTATTAACTTCCTTAATTGAATCTATCAGATCTTCAAGTGGGTAAATTTTTTTTAGGAGTGAATTGGTTAGTTTAAATACCACTCTAAACCCAGACTGATTAAGAATCTCATAGAGTGATTTGCCTCAGTGGTTCAGGGTTAGCACGTTCGTCAACCACGTGCGTGGTCCAGGATTCGACGCTCAGCCGGAGCACTCCTTACTCTCTCTAAACCAGCAGTGAAGCCAGTAAATAAGGAAGGTTGGGTGTGAGGCTAGCAAACATACTACGTAAAAATAAAATCTCTGCTACCGAAACTTCAAAGCTGTAGCTTGAAGCCCCCTATGTACCACTCGGATCGTAAAGGAATAAAATAATAAAAAATTAAATACAGGGCTTTTGATATCCCTTCTTTATATGTCAGTATTATCAATAGAACTCTAGTTCACTCAGCTCAGTCAGCTGAAACATTTCAAACTGCCCGTACCTCAGCTAGCTGCATCAGTGAACGGGTAATATGTGGATAATTTCAATCTGAAAAGGAAGCACTACTGTTTTGTGTGAGTGGTTTCTCACCACTCATATTAATTATTATTAGAATACACCTTCATGCTTTTTCGATTGTTGTTTATGGCATTAAGCAGATCACATATACTCACTGTGATCTGAATGCTTTTGATTTCTAAAGGCAACTGTGATCACATTTCACCTTGAACTGTATAATTTGCAAATGACAAATTTAGTTCAGTTAATCGATAACCCAACAAAATTGTTTTATTCCCCAAAAACATACTTCTATAGCTTCATTCCAGTTTCCTTGAGTTTGACGACATAATCCACGGTTATAATAAGCTAATGGGCAATAGTTGTCTGTTTTTACTGCCATATTCAAATCAGCCTCTGAAAAATCGTATGTTTTCAATAAATATTTAAATACACCGCTATGTTGAGAGAAAATGAAAAATAAAAGACGAAATATGATGAGAAAAAATCAAATATATACAGAAAGTTTGTCAGTTTAGCGAGTAAAGTGATAAAACTTGTAACTTTAGTAATAATCCACAGATTTACATCACATAGGTAATTTATCCCTCCTTAGATAACTAAAGGGACTTCATTATCCTATGGCATACTTCTTTCTAGTCAATTGCAGGATACTTCCAACTTTATATTGTTATCTCAACCACTTAAAGGATAGGTTTCTGTATAATATACTCCTTCTCTATTGCACAGTTAGATCTTATCAGAACAACAAACAATACTCATTAATGTGTTAAAGACAAGTTCTGTACATTGCGATCCCTTCATTTTTGACTGTTTCCTGTGTTCAATCCTAAGGATGTTACCACATCATTTATACACTTAGTGAACAGGAGATTTCAGTAATTAGTTTATTCATTCAAGTAATAATAACTACTCCATTTAGGTGGTGGCAGTTTTACACGAGTTTAATTTTTTATCCATGTTTAAAATCAAATGCCGTATTTCCATTAAAAATTAGGAAAAAGTGGTAAATTTCTTTGTACATCTTTAAGACTAGTATGGAGTTACTGGAGTGGACAAAAGATGTTGACATTCGATAAATAAAGACAGTGGAATAACCTACCATAAACATGGCGTGTTTTGTAATTAACATGCTGGCACCCATATCGGGAATATTTCTGATGCGTCATGTGTTGTTGTTCTATATGCTGTTCAACTTCACTACATCTTTATTATCTCAGGGTACTTATTCTCATTCCTGAATAATGATGTTGTGCTCAAAAAGATTAAATAACCGCCTTTCAGACGGACAAACCGTCATTAAGGCCTTTGTGTATTTTCAGTTAGTTATTTCATTCATCATTGGGCAATAATGATTAGTTTGAGGGAACCACTGAATTATTATTTTGGAACTACACATTCAATCTCCCCTAGTTTACTAGTTCGTCCTAAACCCTGAAAAAGTGGAACGTTCTGGGAGTGACGCTAGTGATCCTACTGCGGAAAACCAGCCCAATCGCTACAGAAACTTGAAAGCACAACACTGATGTCAAGTCAGGTATTCTGTATGGTTCAGAGACTTGACGCGGGCATCATGAAACTCATTTCCCATATTATGCTGCTGACTTTAATCTACAGCTGCCTACGCCCCATAGTGAAGATATTATGATCAAAAAGGATTATTTTTATTATTATTATTCTCTTAGGTTCCAAGTAGAATAAAAGTCTTCAATAGCACTTCTCCGTTAAGGCCAGTTCTTTGAAGTCATATTTAGATGGCTCCATAATTTCCCATAAGACTTCATCTCTTACTCACACAGTCTCCTAGATATCATCTTTGGGCGCTAAACTCGTCATTTCCTAATTAATATCCACTCACGGGGTTCACGCATGATGTCACTGAGTGGTTTCCTCTGCGTGTTTTATCCTTCTACATAAATGTTGAACTGTCGATTCTTGCAGATCTTTTCTGCCCATCTTATCTTCAGTAAGAAGCTTTTCACTAAACGCCAAGTCTCTGAACATTACAGAAACACTGAATTGACTGATATTACTGTTGGAAATCCTAATCTTGTTCTTTAGACTTCCATACTAATTTATGAATAATTAGGGTTTTTATTGTCTTTCCTATCCTAAATTTGATATCCTCATCCGTGTCGCCTGAAGGCAAAGTGAGGTTGCTTAGATAAGTGGAAGAAGTGGCTTCGTTCATTCCTCCCGCTGATATTGATTGGTGCTTTTTGTTGTCTGCCTTATCGACGATCGCTTGAAGTCCTACCTTCAAGAACTAGCAGTAAGAAACACTGGTGAACAAACAACCAACACTTTATCGCCCAGCAGATATTCAGGAGTAGATGGTGATTCATTGGGCACACGCCAATGAGACGGTTGAGTAATGTTATGCACTACGCCCTCGACTTGAAATTGAATAAGAAACGACAAGTTGGGCGTGCACCCGATTTTGACGTAGAGGGGATATTGTAATGGTGAACAAATGAAGGCTTTGGGGCACTCCTAGGGCTATCTATGAAGAGACAGAAGAGAACAGAGTGAAATGGAGATGTGCTAGTGATGGAATATGTTACCCTACGGATTTACATTTTTTAGTTATAAAACATACTACTTTAAAGTAGTTTAATAGAAATTGCCAAAATGATTGTAACTGATGTGATAAAACCTTTGTTCTACCTATCAAGAATTTAAAGTTATTTAATTTTTTTATGCAATTACCGATTAATCCACATTCTTGTCCATTGAGGTCTTCTTAAAATGGCTTCATTACAGTTGAGTATAGCTTTAGTATACCTTTGATACAGACCGAAATAAGCTACTCGTGTCAGTAAACACAGGTCGAATAAATTCACAGCTTCAAATGGTGCATAAAAGTATATTTCATTGATTGATTTGCTTTTTGAAGTGAGTAGAACCAATGCTTGACTAATATCGTTCAGCACATTATCATTAAAGCTGTTTGATAAATCCTTCGAAGAGTTTGACTTTCCTTTTATTTGTAAGATTATGAGATGGAGATTTGATTGAGCACGATACAAGTAAACCTATAGAAGGAGGAGAAGCAAATAATTTGCATCAAATACAAATCTGGCACAGAGAGAAACGCTCGAGTTAAAATACTTTTCCTTTTGTCAAGTCTTCTGCAGTTAGGAATTAAAAACTAAAAACATTTTTTTTTACTTCCGTTGTTCCCATCGAAACGTCGAAGGAAATTCCAAAGCATATTCTGTCAGTGCTAAACAGCACAAACACGCAAATTGTCATGAAAGTGCAGGAAATGTCATCAATATATTTCAGATGACCTTGGTTTTTTACAATCTTGCAATGTGCAAACATATAATCAATCATAATGCAGAGAGAGGATATTTCTCAGCTATATAAAACAAGTCAGACATTCTTTGATTGGACACTAGTCAGTGACTAGTGTAATGTATCTGTTTAGTGCAGACTGAGTTCTGTAAGTCAAGTTTGCAATGTGGCCAACATTCTAGGTGACTCGCCATCAAGGTGCACTCATAATTGTTGATATTAGATGGTTGGAGGCAATCGGCAAGAAGCCTTCTACCTAGAATGGTGACCATATTGCAAACTTGACTGATAGAATTCAGTCTGCACCAAACAGAGGATTAGACACATTACACTCGTTACTAACTACTGTCCAATCAAAGTATCCAATGCAGTCCTGCAGGAGGTCAGTCTCCAGTCCGAATAACTCAATGGTGATGTCTCTGACTGCGGCACTCGGTGGTTGTGCGAGTTCGAATCTCAGAAAGGACATGAGTTCCTTTCTAGGTTTCAGGTAGGCCTTGCTGACTGGTGAGTGCCAACTAGCACAAAACCTAGATCAGTCTAGTTGCCGATTGCGTCCAACCATATCATATCAACAATTCAAGCCATAGATGCTTCCGTCTCGATTCCTGGCAACACGCTCCAGAACCTCAGCCAGGAGTAAGTATGGTAAAGAGGGATTTTTTATAGGAGGAGCACGTAAAACTAGCAAACTCTGTCCTCGTTGAAAAAGCACCACCACTAGTGAAACTTCAAAGACTGAAGCTTCAATCCCGATGTTCCTCTTGTAACGTGAAGGAAGGGAAAAATAGTATAAAAGTAGTTCATTGATAACTGACTGACTCTCAACACAGAACTTTTGTGACGGAATAGTTCTTGAGAAAATTCCTCCTGAACAACCTATTTACAATAATCCTACTTATTTGAATATGTAAACTAACTCTATTCTCCTAGGTTACATATCATTGTCCTAACGTTTGCATATCACCTATCGACTTATTTGTATTTGTTCCTGTCTAATCTCTAATTTTAGTGCTTCTCTTTATGTTTGTATGATGATATTGATAATGTGTTGTTTAACGACTGAAGTTTTGTTTGGGTGAGTCAATGTCATTTTGATTTTGGACCGTCTGTGAGAATCTTGCTGATAGAGCTTTTACCCCACCATGTTGGGAATATTCTTCTTGATTTTAAGGTACTTCTTAGGGTCGATTTTCGGTTGACTAATTTGTTTCTACAACACCTGCTTTATATCTGTGAACTAATTTGATCTGTATAGCTGCTTAACGGCATTCTTGAGGTAGTTATGCGTTATGACATGTTATGACTGTTGAATAGTATAGCAGATGTTATCTTAAACAACTATCATTTTTACTAACGTCAGTGCACGTAACTCAATGAAATTGTGGTTGGCTATACAGTAGAATGCAAAGATTGGTTTCCTAGCGTTCAGATCACACTATGTCAGCGTTGGTCCTTGCAATTTTGTACTTAAGTTTAGTAGTTCAAGTTGCCACACTCTACGTAGGGCGCAAATTCAAAGAAAGGTGAATAACAGTTAAAAAGAACTAAATTGATCAGAAATGTACTGGAGAGAGAAAAGTAGCATGGAAAAAATATGAGGATTTAACGAATCTTGAGGATAACAGACAGTGAATGCATCTGAACCGTTGAAATTGACTTTGAACCACACTATCGACAGTTTCTTAAAATCCCAAGGATCCCAATCATGTAGCCTATCCCTCCTTAATTGGTTGAAATCAACAGTTGAATACTTCATGAATGGATGCCAAGATTTTGTTTCGCCACACGCCTAACTCTTTTCCAACCTAACCCTATGTCAGTTAACATAGGTCGACAAGGAAGACAGTTCGCATTTTTTAAGCACTTCCATTACAAATTGCCTCTACCAGTTTTCGAAACAGCTGTGCGAACTTAGTGAATTGAAATTGTAAGCTGTTATTGATAAAATGCTAAGTGTACTTACATGTGGTTGTTCAGAATTCAAATGAATAGACCTTGTGAAAGAGTCGACAGCTGCTGAATACTTTTTCAACTTCATATAATACTGGCCAAGGTGATCATAGATTTGTGCTCTTTCTGAAATTCGCCTATTGAACTGTAAATATGTCAGCATAAATAAGAAACATTATCATTTATAAAATGGATAGATTAGATGATACGATGAGGTTATGCAAAATCTGACAATTCTTATTTAATGTTTTTACTATACAATTTAGACTACTTAGCTTATTGGAGTAGTAATAAATTTATTTTAGATATTATTACGGCCTTTAGTTAGTCGTCCTGAAAGAAACAACCTCTTTTACCTACCTGGGAAGCATCGTTTCAACTACAGGCCGATGGAACTGACGAGGATATCAATGCAAGAATCGGAAAAGCAAGACAAGCTTTCACTACTCTCAAGTCTGTGTGGAGGTCAACAACACTCAGCATCAAAACGAAGATAAGATCCGGATTTTCAACTCCAATGTGAAGTCAGTCAGTGCTACTATACGGATCAGAGACTTGGCCAGCGCGTCATAAAGAGAATCTCAAACAAACTACAGACCTTCATTAACAGTTGTCTTCGCTCAATACTTCGCTCAAGATCAGATGGCCGGTCAGAAAAGATCAGCAACAGGGATCTCTGGGAGCGAACCAACCAGGAATCGATTGTGAAACAAATAGGCAGGAAGAAATGGAGATGGATTGGCCATACTCTGAGGAAACAAGTCATCAAGTGACATCACTAGACAAGCCATTGATCGAGTGGAACCGCCGAAGGGGAAGCGGCGAGTTGGTCGTCAGTGCAAGGGTGACTTGGAGGAGGTCATGTGAAGAGGAGATGAAAACGTGTGGGTGAAAACTCTAGCAGAGAACCGAACGCAATGGAGACGCACGGCTGAAGCCCTATGTTCCTGTAGGAATTAAAGGATACAATAATAATAATAATTAGTTAGTCGTATTGCTTCTCCATTTTTACTATACATCAAGTGCGCCCTTCTAAAGTTAACTGTATTATTTCGTTTCTTATTGCTGTGACAGTAAATTAGTGTTATATTATTATTCCCTTAAATTCAAAGTGGAACATAGGACTTCAACAACACATCTCCACTGTGTTCTATTTTCCGCCATCCTCTTCAGTTGGGTCCATGATTGCCAAAATTCTCTCATCTCTTCCAACCCACACGATCTCCTCCATGACACCATCACATTGACGACCCACTCGCCGCTTCCTATTTGGATTCCACACGAGCGGTGGCCTGGAGTGAAATGTCATTCGGCGGCCTCCTCAGCGTATGCTCGATTCATCTATCTCCATTGGCTCTTGGTTGGTATGTTCCCAGCCAGAGTTTCTTGTGACTAATTCTTTCCATCAGGTAGGCCGGCCATTTCATCTTCACTACGGGGCTAGCAAGGCTGGAACTGTTGATAAAAGTCTGCAACCTGTTGGAAATCCTTTCCGTGACACTGTGGCGCCAGGTTTCTGACCCGTATAGAAGGACCAACTTGACATTGGTGTTGAATAGAATCCGAATCTTGTTCTTTATGCTGGCTGAGTGAAGCAGAAGATTTCCAAACTGGTTCCAGGCTGATGATGGCGTATCTTGCCTTTCCGATTCCGGCTAGCTTTGACATTTTCATCCCTGTCCGAATGTGGTCGAAACGATGCTTCCTAGATAAATGAAGGAACTCCATTATGGATAAGATTTTATTTTGATAAATCACACAATGTTGCACAGTAATATTAACTGATGACGTTTCGAGCATAAAGTATGTTATTGACTGATGGATAACCAAGCACAAATTTCCCTAGTTTCATTTAATGAACTTTATGACATCTTCTTCTAAAATCAGCTACGGGTCTTTTAAACTCTGTTGCTTAATATATATAGACTGAACCACTGTTTCTTCTTGGGGAGTTATATTTTTAGTCAATTGTAAAATCTCACTATTCATAAAAATCGCCATTTAGGTATTAGAAAACAATTAACTCAGAGAAGAGGCTCTTTTTGGGGGAATTCATTTTCTGTAGCTGTACAATAAAATTTACACAAATTCTTCTCATACATGAAGACAACAGCGAAATAGATAAGCTCTCGTAGAAGTAGAAGTTGAACAAAGATGTTGGAATTACATGACAGGAGATGAAAGAAATAGAAGAGTTAGAAAGATTTTAAAGAAAAATAGGTTGGTAGAAAAAACAACAGGGCTGTTACCATGACAGTAGAAGTGGTTCAATAATTTTTGTTTGTATACACAGCTTCTTTCAATGTTGGTGAACATTAAATCGTTTGTTTATTCTAATTGGTCTGTATTTTGCGAGAGAGAAGAAGGCTGTCGTTGTGTAGTCGCATACTGGTTGACAGAGGACTGGAGGAATACCATCGGAAATTTTGCAATTAGGCACTTGTAATGCTGTTTCGTTATCGGTGGAAGAATAAACAATCTATAATCCTACCGTTTTATGTTGTTCCGGGTTGGTTACTGTGCATGATATTCTGCGTGTTGAGCAGAGCCTTTTAAAACCAGCAGTAGGTTCATGGATCTTTCCTATCAGAACAGTTGGCAGTTTCAGTTTCGCTATAGAAATGATTAAAGCTGCATCTTCAAAGTGATTTACAAAGTGAAGAGTAATCTGCCAAAATAAAATTTTATACTGGATAAATTTATTTTTGATATAACACGTGGTGTTATAATGTTCACCCTTATTCTTTCCTGGACTGCTTAAAATAGACTATGTCATACTTTGTAGAACTCTGAAGACTGTCAGTAGGACGAGGGGTATCCCATTGGGCCATATCGTTGACATTGTCACTGATAGGCACTTGATGTCATGCAACAAATTTGCTAAAGGAATCTTGTCAGACTGTGAGCATCCACTTTACTCGCAACTCCAACCTTCTGTCTCCTCAGGTAAAACAAGAAGTCTTTTCAGAAGACTTTATCCACGTACGTTTGAGTATAAAAATTCCACTATACCATATTTGGTGCGTACTTTATGTGATGAAAATAGTGTTAGGCATGAACTAACTAAACTTCTTTGTACTAGTAAATAAACCATTGCCTCCACCCTTACAACATCAACCTTTATTGTTATTGTACTTCTTATATTTATAATCCTCTCAATTTTTTGATTTTGTTTATTTTTTTTCATAAGTGTGAAGATCATTTAAGCTGTGTTATAACTGTTAATTTTGTATTTCCCCTCACCATACTATATCAGTAGAACATTAGATTCAATATTCTGTAACATGCTTAAATTTTCAAACTGAATCGCCAATGCTATTTGAAACAAACTCACTGTTATTATTATTATTTTTAATATTCTCACTTCATACTTCAAAAATTTTTGACTTTATATCGTAAATGTGGACAAATTCCTCTGGTTAATTTTGTTTTAATTTTTAATTTTATTTATATTTTGAGTAAATCAGATGCGATATTGTGACAAATGCTGAGAATTCCATTCTGTATTATAAGTACTGTCTGTTTTAGAATAAAGTATATTATTATTACTATTAATAATACAATATTATTAATTGGATGACGTTTTGAAAAACGCTCAGCCTTAGATGTAATCACACGATAGGGTGGGCTAGGCTAGAGGTATTAAAAAAGTAATATAATTAGATGAAAAGATAGAGGTTAATTAACGAATCTATTTTCATTAAAATCAGCACTAAACACATACAGTTGGAATGGTGCAACACCCATCCTTGACGTAAGGAAAATTGCGGTAAAAACGAGAAAGAACAGGGTGGGGCTGTATAAAGTAAGTTAGGTTGTTGTATGAATAAATGGATTTTAATGATTGTGAGCAATACATTATTAGCACTATATTAATGCATGTTATATCATTTAAACTTATCTAATATGCACGAAATATTTCTTCTGATGGTGGATATTCTTGTTCCACCTAAGGTCGATGCACTCCCACAACCACGACTAGCCTACTAGCAGGTCGTAAAGATGGAAAAGAAGAAAGACTAAGGTGTGTGAGATCAGCAGTCCTGCCTGTCAAACTTGCCACTGTGATGGGAATTTCAAGCCTGGAGCTTGAAGCCCTACTATCCACTAGGAATGCGAACAAATAAGACAGATAATTAAGAAAAACAAAAAACAAAACATGTAAAACTGATACTTACTAATTTTTTTAAGGTAGTTTCCAATAAACTAACTGAATCTTTTGTTCGCTGGAGTTTATCTAAAGTTAAAGCATGCAGAAGGATATACTCCATGTCAGGTTGATGCTGATTTTGATTGGTTGATAGAACTAAATCGGCTTCAGTATATTTTCCCAGAAAGTAATAGGATAATGCCTAAAAACAGGGATTTAAGAGAATCTGTGGTGAAAAGACTCTTTGAGAATTCTAAAAATGTTGTCAATAAGAAAAGCAGAAGACAGTACAAAGACTATGACTAAAGACAGGCTTAGAAATAATGCGAAGTGTACAGCTTTTATTGTTCTACTTCATAGATCTATAATACCTGATGTGGTTAAAACTAGAACTGATCCAAGGTGAATAAGTGGATGGGAAACTGTTTGCAATACTTGTCGATTTCACCATATATAACGAACCAAGGGTAACGAAGGCAGCAACCGCCTTCAAAAGACAAATCTAGGTCCCTAACTCAACCCTAACCATAGACTTTCTTTCACCTAAACTATTCCTTGACTAACTCTAACCCTATACTCTTTGATATTCTTCACTTTAGGCATAATGCTCGTAAATTACACTGTTTTTAAGCGAGGCTTTTTGAAAACAACTGTCAATTTGTTATTTTAAAAGTAACAAAAGTTTCGTAAAGGGTGTTTAGTCACTATTTATTTCCCTAATCATTGCCAATCTCCAGAGTGATGACAGTATTACTCGTGCATAGCTTAGAAGCTCTCTATAGTTTAATGACTTTTATACTGCCTGTATCCGTCACTAAACTGTCGCACAATTATTTCCTCCTGACTCCAACTCTGCTCTGATTAACAGCTGTGATTTCGCGGTGAAAAACGTCTTCTTGGCATCATCACAAAGCTAATTTGTGCATAATATTTGTAAGGTGCTGATAGTGCTGTTTATTAGCTACACCATGCCAGTATTACTAAACTTAGATTGCCTAATTACCCAATGAACCAGTACTCTACCTAACTAGTAAGTACTGATAACAAAACACAAATAAGAAAACACACTCAGTTAATTAGTTAGTGGTGCTCTCTGATGAGCAGAATATTTGAGTAGAATAAATGAATTAGATAGTTGGAGGCAATCGGCCTCAGGAAGCCTTGCCAGGACCTAGGTTTCATGCTAGTTGGCACTCACAAGTCAGCAAGGCGTATCTGCAACCTCGAAGGAACTCATGTCCCTTCTGAGATTCGAACCCACCTCACCCAGTGTTGCAGTCAGAGACGTTACCACTGAGCTATTTGGGCTCGCGATTGACCTCCTATAGGACTGTAGTGGGTATTTTGATTGGACACTAGTAACTAGTGCGACGTGTCTAGTACTTTTTTTGGTGCAGACTGAATTCTATCAGTCAGGTTTGCAATGTGGCCAACATTCTAGGTAGCTCGCCATCACGGTGCACATTCGATATGATAAAGAAGATTTGTATCTCAGGTGGATGATTTTGATGTGGTTGTGTCCTCTGAGTTGGATAGTTAATTTGAGAAGCTTTCATCGCCCTACTGGGCAACATCTTCAGCGCATACTTCAATTTGAAGTCAACCAGCGCTGAAGAATCCTTCTCTATCATCTAACGGGTGCCAAATAAATTGCCAAATATATCAAAGCACCACATGCCTAACCGCAAAGGCTATCGCTATTCGCCTCAAACAACCAGTGCTCTGTGTGCAAAAGAAACAAGTCCAGCCAGCCACTACTACTGACCGGCCTTCAGTAGAGACTATAAATTCATGAATTTGTATTATTATCCTTTCTAATTTTTCTGATATTCAGTTTATTGTTATGTTGACGCTACTGAACTGTAATCCATTGGTATTATTGATTCGATGTTATTTGAACAACATCAATGTTGTTCATAACACTAATTCATTCATTCACTATAATGTATAAATAACTGTAGAGCCTGATAAAGAGCAGGTTATCGAAAAGAGTATTCTTTGTTCAGTATCCATACATTTTTGTGTTTAAAAACACCTTCATTGAAGACTATTTAATGTTAAAAAGCAACCGAGTGGCTTATACAACCATGGGAGTAGACATTTACCAATTGTTTAGCCTGTTTATAATTTTGACTTTCTGATATACTCAAATAGTGTTGAACACATCGTTGAACCAACTGAACATCCGAGTGTAGGAATAAATAACTTCCAAGCAGTAAGTAGTATTCACCTTTGCTTGAATTCATGTGTAGCACACGTTGTACATCCATAATTGCTTTCGCATGCTAATTGCACAGTAAAAGAGAGAGAGAGAAAAAATGGAAACAAAGGGATTTAGTAAAACAATGCCATTGTATGTTATCACTTATCACTACGGCATATTTTCAACCTGCCAGTCATCTTATCTCAAGTTATCTGGCAGGATAGCGAACGAGTTTGGAGAGTTTAATTTGAACGAAATATTCCCATATTGAGTCATAAGAAAAAGGCACAAACAGCGAAGAAAATTTTCTTTTTGACGATTCATTTTCATGAGCTGTACAATCGTAATTATAATTAACAAAGAAATCTGTAGACCAATCAGATACTGGTATATTTTGTCCATGGAAAATTGTATTACACAATGTAAGGTGTAAGAAGGGATGACTAATTGTAAGTTAGAAAGGAGACAGAAGTTGGCATGATGTAATAAATGTGAGATAGTGAATAATCAATAATCTCGTGTAAAATGGACAGGAACTAGTGGAAAGGCTATAAAGTGTTTTTGTATAAAATATGTATGAAAAGCAATGTTATTAATAAACAGTAATAGAGTGGTAATAAAATGTGGATGATGGGAACAATAATGATAATAAAAGTATTAATAAAATAAAATAATAATAGTAATAATAGTGAACTTACATAATAAAGGAAAGAAGCGAAATTGTGATAAGAACTTTACTCTGGCCATGGTAGGGCAAGAGAATGTATGTATCGCTTCTGTATGCAGAGGTCCGGTTTCAGATCTCGAATAGCTAATGCTTCAGCTATGTACAGATGGCGAATCCGAAGTCCCTTTGTACGATATTCAGGGACTCTGTGTGACGCTGTGAAGCATTCATGTAGGGGTGCTCGATGTCCAGATATGACAAGGTGTTCGAGGATCGAGCTGTTGCTATTCTTCTTTTCTCCTCTGGCTAACCAAGCTGGGCAGTGTTCCAGAATACGTTTTTGGACTTGGCGCTGCGTAAGGACAATATACTTTGCTCCACACGAGCAAGTAATTGATAAATACACATTGAGGTGGCCAAAAGCGGTATCTTGTCCTTAGCGTTAGACTGGATTAACTGTCTGCAGGAGAATGTGATACGTAGAGTGGCTGTTGGAAATGTCTTCTTCAGACATTTAGAAAGGCGGTTTCTGAGAATTTCCGCTGCGACATCACCTTTGAATTCTAGGTTCATGAAGAGAGTCTTCTTAGGAACCGTTGCGATGTTTGACACCGGAGGCTTCTCCTTCATGTTTTTGTCAATAAATCTTGGTGGATACCCATTCTCTAGTAGGGTTTTACGTAATAAATTTAATAATTTAATTTATAGCAACCCCCAAGATTCATTATAGAGGCTCCATTTCTCGAAGGAGGCATCAGCTTTCAGACAGATATATCCATGATGAGTATCAAATATGAGATTTAATTCAATGCCTAAAACTAATAATGCTAGTAGAATGTATGGTACTATTAAAAGAAATAAGCCAGGTTACCTCATACGACCAACAGTAGATTTCAGAAATACCCCTACTTATGAATTATCAAAACACTTAGCTCTAATATTATGTCCCACTAGAAATCGTTCAAACTCTAGACTAACTAATTCATATGAGATGGAAAATAAACTAAATGACATTCGACTAGAGAATAATGAAACAATGGTTAGTTTTGATATAACTAGTCTTTATACTTATTTACCATTCAATATAACCTTAGAAGCAGTTAACAAGCAGCTAACTGCAGATCCTGAAGTCACTCATAGGACAAAGCTGCACATTGAGGAAATTATTTTAGGAATTCAGTTAAGCCTAACATCTACTGTCCGCAAATCACTCAGGCAGGAACAAGATCTGTAGGTTAAAGGACGCAGTCAACCTATTTAAACAAAATAATCTAATTTACAAAATACCTTGTAATGACTGCGAGTTAAGCCAACTACATAGGTCAGACTAGTAGATCGGGGGTAGTCAGACTGTCGGAACATAGGAATTAAGCTAATGTAAGAAAGGTTGACCCCAAGAAGATGAGTAATTTAGAGTAAAGCTCAGAGATTGCACTGTATGCTTAACACACAACCACACAATAGTGTGGGAGAGGCTTAAAATTCTAAAAAGTAATCTAGGTAGGTAGAGAGAGAGTTTGATTACTGAATCCTTGTTCATCGAGTGAATCTACACCCAACACATGCAATAGGAATGACTCGTCACTCATGCTGGAAATATGGAAAATACTACTACCAATCAAATCAAGCGAGGGAAAATAGTGGAATTATATAAACGAAGTTAGAAAGTTGTGTGAGAGTGACTTGATTTGATTATGAGCAATAAATTGTGCTCGAAACGACATCAATTAGTATTACTGTATAACACTGTGTGATTTATCAAAATAAAATCTTATCCATAATGGAGTTACTTTAACATCATGTTCACCAGGATATTTACACCAAAACCAATTAAGAATGATGTATTCACTTCACTTTAAAGACTGTTAAGCCTTTTCTATAAGTATATTGATGAACAGCTAAGTTGTTATTTGAAGATATTAAACAGTACAGAAAAGACGTTCACAGAAACTGGAGTTTTATGACTTCCCTTATGAAGAAAATTGAGTATATCAACCGCCTGTTAAATATTGTACACTCCCATACAACTGGTCAATAAAAATTCCATTTTAAGGATGGAAATTTATATGATTACACTTGTAGAATAATTCACACTTGAATAATTTGTGATAAAATTACAGCATATGGAGGTGCGGAAAGAGGGCAAGGTACACGAGTATTGGAAGAAAGGCTACTTATTCAAACTGCCAAAGAAAAGAGACTTGAGTCAATGCAAGAACTGGCGCGGCACTGTGCTCCTGTCCATCTGAAGCAAAATACTAAGCCGCATCATTCAACAGAGAATCAAACAAACCCTGGATGGAAAATTTGGACTGGAACAGACCGGATTCAGGAGAAACAAGTCATGCATCGATCAAACTGGAACACTGCGGATCAGTGTGCAGTTTGTCTACTTCTGTTAGTTTTATTTTACAATCTGACACCGTGGCGTATTCTCCTTGTTCATTTTCCGATTCAATTGTGAACCTTATTCCCTTTACTAGTGAGTTTATATGTGTCAAGAAGCTAGAGAGAGATATGTTCTGTTTTCAACACTGTGAGTGAAAGTGTCATCCACATATCTCCACCATATTTATGGAGTAGGATCAAATGTATTGAGAGCGATATTTTCCCAGCTGTCCATAAAGATGTCTCATACGATAGGGGATATTGGTGATCCATCCCATTGCTACACCATCTGTTTGTTTATATATTTTGCACTGTAATTTAACTACAGTAGATGTTAGGCTTAACTGAATTCCTAAAATAATTTTCTCATTTGGCAGCTTTGTGCTATGACTAAGTTCGGGATCAGAAGTTAGTTTCCCTTTAACCGCTTCTAACCCCATATAGATTGGTATATTAGTGTAAAGAATGAAATTTTAAAAAATAAAATAAAATTAGAACACCAGAGGATTTATTATTTTTCTTTTTTCACTTTTAATATTATTACGTTTTTAATCCTTATTTGTTATTTTGCTATCCGCTTTGATTTGATCCCCGATCGGAAACATTTCTCACTCATGACTTCATCGAAAAGAAAAGTTTCTTCACTGCGACCGTCTTTTTAATTGTTTCCTATAACATAATGTGTGTATTCCAAAACTTAAATGTCTAGCTTAAATACACCTAATATTTTCAATAAAGTCAACGTTTTGATCCGTCGGGAAAAAGTCAGAAGATGCCAGTCAGACGAAAATAATTGAACCACTCCATGTTGTCTTTAACTTTTGGTTGAAGCCAAGTAATGAAGTGTAATCTATCCTACTGAAATCCTCGAGATCCAATGAATTCCTTTGTGGAGACTGTTGATGGCATGGATAAATCATTCTCAATGTCACAGATATTTTTTTAATCCTTTACGTTCCCAGTGGAACATAGGGCCTCAAGCTAGATGCGTAAAGTTGCGGTAGCAGTGATGTTTATTTTTACGAGATGGGGTTGCTAGCCTCACGCCCAACCTCCTCTCTTTACCAGTTTTACTACTGGCTTAACGATGTAAAGGGGTATGTCGGCAGGAGACCGAACCCCGAACCACATGCGTGGTTGGCAAGCATTCTACCGTTGTGCCACCAACGTACTAAATGGGGGATTTAATTTTGATGTGGTTGTGTTCTCTGAACTGGATAGTTCATTTGCGAAGCTCTAATCGACCTACTAGGCGACATCTTCTGCGCACACTTCAATTTGAAGTGAGCTTTTAGATTTCTCCACGGGAGATCTCTCTCGGGAGAGATGATTAATAAGCTCGCGGAGAAATCGAAAAGCTCACTTCAAATTGAGGTATGCACTGAAGATGTCGCCTAGTAGGTCGATGAAAGCTTCGCAAATTAACTATCCAGCTAGCTCAGAGAACACAACCACATCAAAATCATCTACCTGAGCTACAACTATTCTCTATCATATGGGACATTTAATGTCTGTGTACTGATATCACAGATATACCCACTTTTAATGATCTCCCAAATCAGTTAAATCCCCATTATTTCCAATGAAACTATCCTCCTTTTTTTCCTAAACTTGCATTTAGTAGAGTTTTATTTCCTTCCTATAGCGTTTGTGTAGATTTCAGTGGTTCAGCTGATCTCTAATTGAGTAATTCGTTCTCATATCTGGGATATGTAAAATCACTGGATGTTCTTCTACTGTTCAGAAGTTAAAGACATTAGTGGAAGAAATGCTAAATATCTCAAAAGTGGTTACATCTTTAAAAGAAAAAAAAAGAGATTCGAACCAAGAATGTTGGACGTACTTGACCCTTCCCATTGTATGCTTCTGCTCTACACAGTAAAATGTTTACAATATCATTAGGTTTGTCCAGTACTTTCATTGCTTCTGTCAATATCTGAATAGCTCTAAAGAAAGAATAGTAGTATTAATTAGATTATAATTAGCTGAATATATTACACGCTAGTAAACCAACCTAGTCCAAAGTTTCATCCGGATATAGCTTAATCCAAGTAGACGATACACGTCAGAACATTGTTGATGTCCATTGTGAAGAGCTGCATGAAAATCATGAATCGCCATTGTATATCTGTACAAAAAAAACAAGGAAATTAAAAGAAAACGAAATGTTTGAAAAATTTATTACTATCGTCTCTCATCTGAACATTCTGGTTTCTGATGAATAATCGTGATTGGCGTTTATTTGAAATTTCTTTTTGGTCGAGGTACGGTTCATTGGCTTATGTTATTATTATTATATCATCGAGCTTCATTCGGTTCTTTGCATTCCTCTCTAGCTGCCTCCACAACTGACCATAAGCTTTCATCCCCTCCTCACACGATCTATTTCATGTCGCATTTGGAGTCCCACTCAAAGCCCAGCTTCCTACTTAGAGTGTACCCTAGGGTGTGGGGCATAATGTCACTCAACAGTACCTTCAACATATGTCAAATCTGTCTCCAACCTCGTGTACATATCGGTTAGACGACAAGTTCTCGGCTGGTTTGCTGCACTGCTAGAGTTCTTTGTTACAAATCATCCCTGACCAGCCATCTGATTTTCCCAACAGAGTCAACGAAAGTAGGTGTTGATTAAAATCCTCAGTAGCCTGTTGGAAATGCTTTTCTTGAAACACTAAGGCTGTGAACCATAGAGAAGCACTGACGTGACTAGCACCAGTATTTAAAATCCCAATCTTTTTCTTTATGTAGAACGAAGTAGATTTCGACACTGATTTCAGAGTTTTTTATTTCTTTACGTTCCCAGTGGTGGAACTTAGGGCTTCAAGCTGGAGTGCGCTGCAGTTTCGGTAACAGTGGTGTTTATTTTTAAGGGACTGGGTTGCTAGCCTCATGCACAACCTTTCCCCTTTGCTGGTCCTACTACCGGCTTAGCGAGGTAAAGGAGTGCGTCCGTGACCGGGGATCCAACCCCGAACCACACGAGGCGTGGTTGGCGAGCATTCTACCGCCGTGCCACCGACGCACTGGTTTCACAGTAATCAAAGTCTGTCTGGCTTTTCCGATCCTGCCTTTGACATTCTCATTTTCTTAAGAATTAGCTTTTCAGCCAGTGGGTAGTAAGCTTGAGCCCCACTGTGGTGAGAGCTGTCTGAAAGGCAAAATTGTAGACAAGAATTTACGTCAATATTCCCCATTCACGATTCAGCTTAACCTTGAGAAAATCACCAGCCAATCACAGAGGAGTTAACGTGTGGAAATACAACTCACAGATAAATAGCTTGATTTTCTGAGAAACGGCCACAAAGAGATGACAGAATAACCTTCAGCAAGAAAATAACCAATCAGAAGAGGTTGCTTCTCCGCTAACAATACCGCTAATAATAATGCACATAAAAAATCTATCAATACCTCTTGATTTTCTCAATAAACTACCTGTTGCCTGGCCCTTGCCATCTCTCGTTACACCACTATACCTACTTGAGCAGGGGCGACCGGTAATGGCATTCAGCCTGATAAACGATTAACCTATTCCAAGGAACTGACTTTAAGCATTTTAGCTGTCTCTTTTAGAGTGACAATCCGTTTTTTTGTAGTAGTGTGTCAAAGTCAGTTTGAAATGGATGGTTGTGAAAATTCAGGCTCACAGTTATCTTATGTTTTTTTCAATATCTGAAGCATTTTTGCAGAAATCTATCATTCAGATCAAGAAGCGTACTATTTTATCTCCCTAATTTTGTCTAAATGTTGCTTAACATTAACCTATGACGTTAACACAATTATATTTTGCAATTTCTACACAGTCATAACTGTGTGTAGCGTATGCTACTGATAAAATGTATCAGCAGTATGTATATATGTGAAGAGATGTTCATCGGCATAAAAACATCAAATAGCAGGGAGATAGATTTGATTTCAGAGAAAGTGAAAGACACAGAATTGCAGAGATATATGGAAGATGTGAAAGCAACACAAAGAAACAGAGTATAAAGGCCAGAAGTAGCACTGCGTCGGTGCCACAGTGGTTAGGACTCTCGCCGACCATGCGCATGGTCCGAGGTTCGATCCCCCGCCGACGCACACCTGATATCTATGGTCGGCCTGCTAAATTTGGGCTACCGATATTGCATGCTGAAAATTTCATACTTGTACCAAAAATACGGTGTGGAATCAAGCTATAATAAAATAATAAAAAATAAAAAATAATCTGTGCAGATGGTGAGTTAAAGATAAGGTGTGCATAATTTCGCTATACACAGATACTAAGATTGTCTTGGTGTTGGTGATACTCACTCTTTAGGAAGGCGGTTCCTAATTCTTGAAACTGGCTGATGATTTTAGTATTAATAATAATAATAATGGCTTTATTCCAAACAGTATTTGTGGTACAGGTATGGAATTTTCAGCGTTCATTACAATATTGCATCTAATTACCTCATAAATTTTATAAGGATTTAGCAATATAAAGCAACAACAACAAAAAGAAAAAGAGAAATAAAAGAAAAAAAAGAGAACAGCATTGCATTCACATATTTAAACAATGCACCACAGGATATGATATATAAAATTAGTCTGTAATAGAATATATGAGCAATAATATAATAGTAACAAAGAAAGGAGAACAAAAGCTAATGGGAACTATTTGTTAGAGTGCCGCAGTAAATTGATCATGTCATGCCTAACAGTTTTCTCATCACATAACAGCTGTGCCAGATAAGGTATTGTGGAGTTTTTGTACTTGGTAGTCCTGGCATATAGCCTCCTATAGTTGCTTCTAGTTCTACCAGATGAAATGCAAGGAGAGAGCTGCGTATAGAGAGGGTGTTCGGGGTCTGACAATATAGAATTTGCTAGTTTCTTACATGACATTATATGTCTATCCACAATGGTGTTAACCAGTTGGTTTAACGAAATCCCACTTGCCCTACTAACAGCTTTTAGTGCCCTATGCAGCGAAGCAAAGTCTTTCTTAAGTAGTCCAGGAAAGATTAATGGGGAACAGTAAAGAGGGATGGGTAGAATACAGGAATTGACAAACTGAGAAAGTAAAGACTGCTTTATACCAGACTGCCTAAACTTCCTTAGGTAGAACGTTAAGCGAAACATCTTTCTAGTGACTAGGGAGATGTGAGAGGACCAGGAAAGATCGGAGGAAATACTCAGTCCAAGGTACTTGACATCTGATGTAGTTTCAACCTCTATGCCGTCAATGATAGTGGGACCATCATCAAGGTCATACAAGACCTGCTTATTCAGTACAGTTATCAGATGTTTTCTTTAAGTGAACAAAGAGAGAATAGAGATGATGATGATACTCAACTGATAAAAACAAGAACAAACCCCCATCAAAGGGAGAAATTCGAAAGAAGCCAAATCTTCCGCTTTTCTGGGAAGCATCATTTCAACCACAGGCGACAAGGATGAGGATGTCAAAGAAGGGATTGTGTAAGCAAGGCAGGTGTATTCATTACCCTGAAATTATTGTGGAAAACTACTGTACTAAGAATAAGCGATATGATCTAAATTTTCACCATTACTGCCGTTCAAGTCAATGGCTTTAAATGATTATGAGTATTGGCATGTAACGTAAAGCATTTCCGACAGGTAACCTCATACTCTTATTAAAAGATGCCTCATCTTCATACTGAAGATCGGATAACCAGAAATGATGGGAACAAACCAACCAAGAACCAGTCGTTGAAGAAATAGGCTGACTGACTGACTGGTTTCAACATAGATCTTTGCACCGATGTGCCGCAGTTCGAGTCGCCACACTTCACTCAGCACACAAAACCAGGGAAGAAAGTAAAAAGAAATGCAAAATAGAAACAGTAAACAGAGATATGACGCAAAAAGAATAGCAATATCGAAAAACAATATAGTTTTATTGGGTATTATAAGTCACAAGGAGTGGATGCATCTGCGTCAGCCATTGAGAACGATTTTGAGCCATATCACCAATTGTCTCTAACCATTGGTGTTTACCGTCCTGACGACCCCAACCAGTCAGGAAGTCTACACCTCCCTACGTGACTGGCTTAAACTAACTGTTGTGGATTTCATTGACTGATGATGCCATGTTTTGGTTTGACCACCACTAGCTCTTTTCCAACCTGACCCTATGTCAGCTACCATCACCTGTTGCCGAGGGAGGCGATGGCTAGTCATAGGTAACACATGTCCTAACCATCTCAGTCTATGTAACTTCACAACCTCGTCTATTGATTTCCCCTCCTAACCTAGGTTGAAGGTAGTGGACATGAATTGGATATTCACTAACGTAAGATATTTGCGGAAATTTTGGACTAACATCACTTACAGAGATCATTCAAAACCATTGAGCACTGAACACCTGTTTTTATCCCAGTTTGGGAGAACATATTCACTACTTCGGCGGAGTTCGAACCAAGCACCTTCAAGTTACGAGGCCGAGTTATGGATGTTTGTTTGTAATTTGTTTTACTAATTTTTAGAAATATACACATCAACTGCTACTCATTTGCTATTTTCTTATTAACTAACCAAATCCAAGGAAGCAAGGAAGGACAGAATAAATTTCGTAATCATTAAGTCTTGTAACTTGTTATTTAGTTTAGTGTTTGTCTTTTTTAAATCAAATACGCAATTGGCGAATGAGTTCGCAACTTTCAAATTATGGATTGCGAGTGTGATTCGACATATTACCAGTTGGTCTAAGTAGCTAGGCAGCCAGAATTCAGGTCCTTTAAATTGATTCAGCCCTCCGAGCTGAGATAAACCAAGAACACCTCTGATCAGCTCAACGTCAAACGAGGCGAATGGATGTCCAATGGTTAGATCACTTCTATCTGGCTAACCAGAGCTACTGGCTAATGCGAGGCGTGTCCAACTACTCATGTTAAACAATCAGCATAAATTTTCCAACCTAGAAAATCACACAGATAAAGCCTTTTTATGGTGTATTTATTAAGTCTAGTCAAAAGGAGGCTATTAATCAATATTTTGATGTTTTCTAGAATTAATCATAAGAATATTACCATTTGATTAATTCTAGAAAATATCAGCAGCAAAGACAGGACTCCAGGTGAACATAGACAAGACGGAGGTTATGAAAATAACCAACCAACAACAACAACAGCAGCAGCAACATCCAGCGCCAATCACCATCAACAGGAGGGATTTGAAAGAGGTTACTTCATTCACTCACTTATCTAGGGAGCATTGTCTCAACTACAGGAGGAACGGACGAAGATGTCAAATCGAGAATCATGAAGGCGAGAAACACATTCATCAACCTGAAACCAATCTGGAAATCTTCGTCACTCAGCAACACTCAACAACAAAATTCGGATTTTCAATACAAACGTCAAGTCAGTCAGTTCTTCTATACGGATGGATCAGAAACTTGGCGGGTCACAAAGAATATTTCCAACAGCCTGTTGCAGACCTTTATCAACAACAGCTGTCTTCGCTCTATACTGAAGATCAGATGGCCGGAAAGAATCACCAACAAGAAACTATGGGAACAAACGAAACAAGAACCAATCACCCAACAAATATGCAGGAGAAAGTGGAGATGGATTGGACACTCGCTGAGGAGGCCGTGGGTGACATCGCGCGTCAGGCCATTGCTCGAGTGGAACCCGAAAGGGAAGCGGCGAGTGGGACGTCCAAGGGTGACATGGAGGAGATCGTGTGAAGAGGAGTTGAAACAGTATGGACTAACATGGATGCAAGTGAAAAGTACAGCAGAAGACAGAAGCAAGTGGAGACGTGCAGTTGAAGCCCTATGTTCCACTAGGAACCCAAGGGAACAATAATAATAATAATATTACCATTTAATCAACAAAAAAGCCAACTCACTTTTTCATTTGATAAAACTGTAATCCACGTTGAATAAAAGCCATAGTCTGATATTTCTTATTACCAATACATATACACATAGTTAAATCACGTAGTGATTGCAATGGACAAACATTAGCTAGCAAACATCCACGTGTATACAATGCCTATAAAATAAGGATAGATTGTTTTGCCAATACTTCATATTCATCGATGGCTGAAATAATTTTTATAAAAGCAGTTTAATCCTTCAAGGAGTATTCTTATCGTAGTCAAAATTCTAGGATGTTAAACCTACAGGGCAAGCAGTCAAAGCTGTCCAACATGAAGGTAGTTTATTTACGGAAACTGTGGTTCTTACACATTTGAATTTTTCCCATTCCTTTATGCCCCTAGTGGAACATAAGGCTTCAAGCTAATCAAATAAATGATCAGAAATTATAAAGTAATGCAGTGAAATTATGTTTAGTAGCAGTTATCAGGTGTATAACATGTAGAAAGAGAATTCCTGTACTAGCGTACACTATGGATCTATCCCACGCATGATAAAACCCAGGACAATCAGGTTACGAAGCGGGCCTGTCGACTGACTGGTGAATTCCAACCTCCGTCATCGCCACAGTTAACCAGTGTCACCGACGAGGATCTGTCCACAGACCCGACCTCTGAAGACTTCTTAACCCAAGACCTTCATCCTGCAGTCAGCCATTAGTGAGCAGTAGATACATTTTCAAGCAATGGTTTGCAGGAATTCAACTGATTTCAAGTTGAATCACGACGACCTTGGCTTCGATGCCTAGTATTATTACAGGTGTGAGCTTCTGAAGAGTCCCAAACTAGGACGAAGCAGCTATCCAGTACTTTATGATTTTATATGGTTCGTTAACTCATGTCATTTCGCAGCCTAACTTGAAATTAACTAAATTCTTGTAGACCAATACTTGAGAAGTAATTTTCTCTCCCATGGACCATTTTATATTTGTTATCTCATTTCCTCTTGTAAGAGTTTGGAATGTTGAACTGCTGAGAAGTTTTTTCTTGACTTATTGTTAATCAGACAGTAATGAATTCAAAACATAGACTGTTGCCATATCTAAATCTAAATGCTCTAAATAGTTGTCTAATCCATTTGTTATTCGATTGTCATAATATTTAAAGTTAGACGGGTATCATTTAATTCTTTTCAGTGGTTTTGTATTATGCAGTCTAATGAAAACATAGTTACAGCATCACAGTTTAAAGTCACCGAAGATTCACTAACCAATGGAAAGAGAATAAATTTACGCATACCTACTGTTATTCTAGGAATAATAATAGGAGATAATTAGACTGATCAAATTATACTACTGAATTACAATTAAAGTAGGTTAAATTTCTACGAAACAATAGACGGATTGAGTCGATTAACTAGCACAGAAGAAAGAATCATATATAAACCTACCTTGTAATACATTGGTTCAAAGTAAAGACAAGCTGTTAGTTCAGCTAAGGCTATATCATATTTATACAATTTAATTAAACTTCTAGCCATATAATAATGTGCTTGAAAGTGTCTTGGATCATTGAGCAGGACTTCTTGAAAATAATCCACTGCTCTCCTCCAGTTACTATGTTCATTAGAAGAAGAAGAAAAAATAAAAATATGTGTGAATAGTATAAGGCAGGTAAATAGTGTTTATCAGAAAGGTTATAAGCGAAGATATAATGAAGATCGTAACTAGCTGTTTATCTGTCTTTTTCGTGTTGACATTAAAGGTGGGAGTTAAAACAGTTATTCACCAAATCTTACCGTAACTTTCATCTTGCAAGAAACAGCCATCTCAATTACAAAATGTCATGAAGTAAAAGTTAAACTGCTGAACAGGGGATGGTGTCAGAAGTTTCTTTATTCTACAATAGAAACAGCATTTCTCACACTCTGCAGGTGTAAAACCTTTATGGTTTTGAAATCCTATTATACAATTCATGATGGCTTCGCATTTTTCTGGTTCCAGTGGGTAAAATCTAAGGTTTAGATCCTCTGCCGTTACCTCACACTTTCAGTAACAATCGAAAAACCGATCTTAATTAATCTCGAATCTTCACTGAAGGCCATTCAACGATCTGAGACAGTTTGTTTACAAAAAGGCTCGAAGTAAATTTGACTCTACCGCTGTCTCACATTGTTGTTTTAATTTAGACAAAAGCGCCAGATATATGCGTTGTGACTTCCTTGATTACACATTCACTTATTAACTCAAGTCTCTTTATTACACCTGGCATGCTGTGACACATACTGGGCGCTGAGTTGATTACCAGTTACATTCTGACAAGAAGACCGGTGTCTTGTCTATCAGTTGACTTTATCCCCATGAAATAACAATTGCTTCCTTCCGGTAATTTTCTACTATGTGCTAAGAGATATCTATTCGGATATACATTATTACACTGTGTTGTCTTAATATAACCTTTTGCAAACAAGTGGATATTTTGTGTGAGCATTCTATGTCCCAATGCTTAATTTCTGCTTTCATGGAAAGAAGACACGCTGACTGACTGGCTTCCCGAAGGCTTCCAATAACCCGCATCATTTTGTCTCACCAGTTCTAATGAAGAATAATTTCATTTCTTATATTTTCGTGTTCGGCAGTTTTTGTAACGATTGGACTGGTTTTTCGGGGTAGGGTGGCTGGGCCTAACTTTATTTCTTTTTTCAGGATAATTTCCATCAAGCAGACTGGAAGAGGTAACGGCTGAGAGAACCATCCGGTAATTGTATGATGCTGCTAGTGAATAGACGATATTCTCATTTTAACCGTTACCATACCATCCTAAGAGGTATTTTATCCAGTGATAATTTAGGAAGATATAAAACACTCAGTTTTTGTTAATTCCTTTATATTCTCAGTGAAACATAGGGCTTCAAGCTAGAAGCTTGAAGTTTCGATAGCAGTGGGGTCTATTTTCATTTATTTATCAAGGGTTGGGGTTGCTAGCCTCGTGCCCAACTTTTCCTCTTTACCAATCTTATTACTGGCTTAGTGAGGTAAAGGAGTGCGTCAGCCAGGGATCGAACCTAGGATTACATGTGTGGTTGGTGAGCATTCTACCGCTGTGCCGCCGACCCACAGGGAGATATAAAACATTCAGGAGAATAGTAATACTCCATATGCAAAGAAAGGTCTTCCACAGCTGTGCGTACTTACGCCGGTAACCCTCCACTTATAACCTTCCAACCCTGTAGCTGTCAGCTGTTTTCGCTTATCGAATGAAGGCCATTTAGATATAATAGAGAAGATTTGTAGCTCAGGTGGGTGATTTTGGTGTGGTTGTGTTCTCAGAGCTGGATGGTTTGGTTGCGAAGCTTTCATTGCTCTACTGACGCGCCAAGTCTCTAATCCGTATAGCAAGTAGGACTGACTCCATATTGCAGTTGAAAATCCGGATCTTATTTTTGATGCTGAGTGCTGTTGACCTCCACACAGACTTGAGAGTAGTGAAAGCTTGTCTTGCTTTCCCAATCCTCGCTGCTTTGATATACTCGTCAGTCCCATCCGCCTGTAGTTGAAACGATGCTTCTCAGTTAGGTACAGGAGGTTATTTCTTTCAGGTTCCTCCCATTTATGCTGATCGTTGTCTGTTGTTGTTGTTGCTCTGGGTGGTGTTGCCCAGGAATCTTCATCACATACCTCTGTTTCCTGTATGTTCACCTGAAGTCCCATCTTCTATGGATGCTTATTATTCCCACTTGTTGCTTTTCGCTTGCATATCTTCCAGTTTGCGGGATATCAGACATATGTCATCATCGACGAAGTCCAGATCCTCCAAGTTTTTGTGTGAGTCCATTTTATGCCTGTTTCCTCATTGCCCACTGTTTGTCGCATTATCCAATCTACTGCAATCAGGAAAATCATTGGCGATAGTAGGCAGCCTTGTCTTACTCCTGTCCTCACTTCGAAGGATTCGGTGAATTTCCCGTTGTGGACTACTTGGCATGCAGTACTGTCGTACAGCTGTTGGATGAGATGTATAATTGTCGGTGGCACTCCGTTGTAGTGAAGTATTAGTAGTAGCACCTCTCGATTTACGCTGTCGAATGCCTTGTCAAAGTCGATGAAGTTGAGATAGAGAGCTGACAGACGGCCATCCCAAGCTCTGTTCAATGATGATCCGTAATGTGGCAATGTGATCAATACATGACTTGTTTCTCCTGAATCCAGCCTGTTCCGGTCGAAGTTTTTCATCCAGGGATTCTCTCCCGGACAAACTAAGTCATATTATTAGCTATCTTGGATTAAGTCTTTCATCTGATCTTCTCTGATTGTCCAACATCATGTCGATTTCTTGCAAAAACAACAACAACAGAATTTGTCTTCTTACCTTCTACATAAGGAAGTTAAGACACAGCGGTATCACTCGGCCTGTACTTTTATATTTGATTACCCTTTTTATTTTTCATATTTTTTAATTATTGTTTTTCCTAACATTTTTCCTGGATACTAAAGGCTGTCGTTAGGATGAATGGTGTACCTAGAAACTAATTTATTTGTTTATTCTTAAGAGTTAGTTTGTTGGGATTTGATTCATTTCAAGTTTGAACATGGATTGATGTCAGCGAGAGAACCGATGAAAAGCAGAGAATACTGGACAGTTGTTATGTCCCAGTTTAAAACTCTTCAAAGGTACCCAACCGTGATGTCATAGGGGATCGATCCTGAAGATTTTGGATTATCCTAATATAATCAGCGTAGTTCAAATACCAAACAGTCATCTCTTGAACCTGTTAAGTCAAACTTGACTAAACCTAACTGATTGACATGAATTTTGAGGAATTATCCCTGAAATGTTTCACAAACGAAATGGCAAAGTTACTGTGAGTGACCATATATATTTCATGAAAAAATTTCATCAGTCAAGTGGCTCATTTAACGCATACATATTAGTAATATTTAAAAAAAGGGAATTCAATCTGAGAATTTATTTCTTCACTACTGGTAAGATAAAATTTTAAAAAACCTTGAATATACGTTTACCTGCTATAATATTTGTATAAACCGCACTGAAACTGAGCTTCAACTGATTTCGGATTTAAACAAAGTACTTTTATAAAATCAGTATTTGAATGTTGAAACATTTTCAACTGAATTAAGTAATATAGGGGAAAGAAAGAAATAATGAAATAAAGGGGTAAGACTACTTGGTATCACCTTAATAACTTTTGAAAAGATAAATGAGCGGTGAAGAAGAATTTTACAGACAGATGGAATGCTTACACTATGGTATCAATCACCATATTATTTTGATTCAAGTTCTTCTAATAAACTCATGTTAACAATGACTTCGTGTTGATAAAGTGAGTTACAGCACAATAGAGAAAATGTCCTTCTTTCTACAGGTTCCCTTCAAAGTTGATGTTACTGCTAGTAGAATAACATGCAGACTGAATGATGCCCTGAAAAGAACAACATATCCAGCCCCCAAGCTTTTATGTGTTTATCCAACAACCAATTGTTTCAGACAGTCAAAAGTGGAGAAACTCCATTCTCATGTTACATCCAACTGTGTCTACAAATTTACATGTGAGTGCTAAAGCATATACATTGGAAGAATATAGAGATGGGTTATTACCCGCATTACAGAATATATGCATTAAACAGTGCAACTGCACACCATCTACTAGACACTGGTCATGTTGTGGACAACCTGAAGTCGTTCAAAATAATCAAAAGGCAAAAGACAAAAGAAACTTAGTCTACTGAGGCAATAGTCATCAAACGATCAAAAACAAATCTATGCACGCAGAAAGAGACAGTGGTGAATCTCGCACTGAAGTAGTGATGACAAAGTATGCAAATCTCACTTCGACACCTTCTGTTCCGGCTCATTTTTTGTCTGTTTTATAAAAACATGTTTCCTGTGGCTACATTACCTATTATTTGTTCCAGTTAAACTTTGTTCCTACCCAAAAGCTCTTTTGAACTCTGTCTTTTTGTTTCCAAGTATAGTCACATAATGTTCTTATAAATAGTCTATTCCTTTTACTCTAAATTATTCAGCAACTTACATCATTCTGGTCTTCTGTTATTCTTAGTTCCTACCATTTACTCCTTGTCATGTCACGAGAAGAACCCTCGAAATAATAAAAGCTGGGCTCAAAATTTCATCCTGGTACGGTTGACGTTCTTGCCTTATTCGGGCTTCTAAAGACAACGGAGGCCTTGGCAATTCATCACTTTAAGCCAACGAGACCTTTGTATACCAGGGAAGTATGTACAATCCCTACATCTGCCTTGGCCGTAAAGGGATAGACATTTATTTAATTATGTATTTTGTTTATTTAGTTATTCGATGTACTTTTCCCTTATTACTACGATTATTATTATTATTACTATTCTCACTCTGAATTGTTTCCGCTTGTTTCACTTGTCATTATAATTCCAAAATTAATATTATTTCTTATTTTTACAATATTGAATTCTGTCTTATCAAATGTCACTTTAAGTTATGAAACATTTCATATTCGCCTACTAATCCTATAATTATAAACCCCTTTCCAACAATATCTATACATCCTATGTATTATTCCATGCATGACAATTATTTTGCCACTTGACATTTAACTATGATTATAATCACATATGTTTTAATTGCATTTGACACTATTATTATTATTATTTCATGTATTCACACCTATGATTCAATTCCCTCACCGGATATAATTTCTTAAAAACCGTATATTTACGATTGTACAGCTTGATAATAAATTCGTTGTTGAAAAGAGTCCCTTCGCTGAATATTGTGTTCTTAATATTTTGAATCATTGCTTTCATAAGTTTAATTATTTATGGCCAATATCAGTAGTGACACAAAACGAAAATATGAGTGGTGCTCAAATACTCATATTAGTCAATCAGTAGTATATAGTTTTATGCTTCCTTTGGACCCCAAACTCAGCGTTTCTCATTTGGGATTCCCTTGAAGGTATAGCCGGTACATAATATCAGTCAGAGGTCTCTTCAGTGTTGGCCTTATTCATGTGAATTTTCTTTCTGAACTTTTATAGAGCAGTATGCTGTTGCTTGATCTATCTATAAAGTTCCTTGGTTTTAATTGAATTTTAGATTTTCCCGTCGATTGAGTGGACCGAAAGGCTCGATCTCAAATTGACATGTCGGCTTCTTGTGCAGATGCTTCGACGATGTCTGGGCATTTTTAATTAGAATTTAATTGGTGGGTGGTGACTAGCAGTGGAATCCAGGATGCGTATTTCGTCCTATTTAGGAATCGTCATCTGGATAGGCCTGCAACCATTTCCCAGTGAGTGAAGCTGTTCCAACCGAGGCTCGAACCAAGTGCCCATAGTTTCAAACGCCAAAGCGTTTTCCATTAGACCACTTGGCCCACGACAGCTACCTCTTGTTCAACGGGTCATATCAATTATTTAATTGAATTTTAGATTTTCCCGTCTAATTACATGTCCGGACATTGTCAAATCATCTGCACAAGAAGCCGATATGTCAACCTGAGACCAAGCATTTCAGTCCAATCAATCGACGGGAAAATCTAAAATTCAATTAAAATTAATATAACCCGTTGCACAAGAATGAGGTGGCTCTCGTGGCCCAAGTTCCTTGGTGTTTATAATTTGGGGTTGATCATCTGATTCTCTCTATAGAGTTCACTAGTTCACTATTGAATAACTAGCCAGTCATAAGCCGGGAAAATCAATCTAGTCGTTAGAACCTGCAAAGCATAGAAGTAATAATAATAATTTGCTTTATTCCAAAACAGTACTTGTGATACAGAATGGAACTCTCAGCATTTTTACTACAGTATTGCATCCACTTAGTACACTATCAATAAATATAATCCTACATAGATTAAGGAAATCACAGTTCATTATTACAACAACATATTGGCATGTCGGTAGCAAAGCCAACGCTGAACAGTGTTTGAAGGTGTTAGAAAAGTAGGTGCTGTCATATTTACTGGCGTAAGCGAGAGAAAGAAACAAAGCAGCACATAACGGAAAAAGAGAGAGAGAAAAGGAAAAGAAAGAAAGAAAATGTTGTACCTATGAATGATATGAGTTGGAAAGACGAGATCCAGTTGTACTACTGACTATTTAATGAATTATAGGTGTCACGCCTAATGCTTTCTTTATCACACAGAACACTAGCTAAGTAGGGTATGGTTGAGTTTTTATACTTACTGGTGCGAGCATATAGTTTTCTATATAGGCTTCTGGTTTTACCTGTTGAGATGCAAGGGGAGTTGTGAGTGAAGAGGGTGGTGTGAGATAACAGAATTATTATTCACAAACGTTATTTGTTATTTTGCCCTTCAATATGTGCTTTTAATTTAACTTGAACTAAGTCTATTTTCTCACCTCCGAACTCTTTGTTATATATATAAGCTGAGTGGATTTTGTAAATTCTGGTTTAATGACACTACTTTGATAAAGCTACTAGCAGCATTAAATAGCGAAACGTCAGTAAAACCGACAATATCGTTTTCAAGTGTTGGTTTGTAAGGATTTGATTGGTTACAGGATTTTCATCATGAGCTCACATTAGTTAGAGAACTACTGGAAAACCTGAAAGTACTGGACAGCTGTTTCGTCCTAGTTTGGGACTCTTCATCAGTACTCACCCACCGACAGGGGTTCGAACCCAGGACCTTCTGGTTACAAGGCGAGCTAGCTCGTAGACCATTAAGCCACTGGGACCTGATCCAATGGCCAGCCCATGAATCCTAATTTCTGCCAATTCACGACATAGCGCGACCCATAGCCAATGTCTTCGGCGAGTATTTGTTCTCACACCCGATCTGCTGCACCCCACTGGTCATGACTTCTCGCTAGAACCCCGGGCAACTACCTACCTGAATAGGGCAAGTCGCTAGTGAGCATCTCATTGATGTTCAAGAGATTAATAAGTTTCTTGAACTTATTTCCGTTTATCAATTTGACGGAAGTTAAACACGATATAACCTATGAGGTACGACATGATTACATCACATTTTTCCTAATTTCTATTCCCCTTTTTGATATGCGCATATAGTTACAAATTGATAGCAAGCGTCTAAATATTGAAATTAACACTTTAATTCCATGACTACAGAGGTAGAAGTGTTTATTCCTCAAATCTGGATTTAGTTCACGTCGTAGTCATGAAATTATCTCATTGGACAACTTTTCATCCCTTTGTTGAGCCTTGGGCCAATCGCCAACCGTTTAGAGTAGTTCCCTGATTAGCAGACACTTAATGTGGTTAATAACGTATCAGTATGATGCGCTTTTCCTTGTTACCAATTCTCTTATCTGCTGTCGTTATACAACTACTCACAAGTTATCGATGTTAAGCACAAACCATGAATTACAATCAAATATCCATTGAATAAGAGGCAAACACCTTTAGTTATACCTGGTATCTGAAGTTATTAGGTATGTTGAGAAGTGGAATAGCAGAAAAAGAAATCTAATGAATGTAAGTGATGAGACCCAAAGCGGTTAAAAAGGATAAGATCATTCCAGCCAACTCAAGTTTGCAGGGCAACTGAAGATAAGCATTTTAGATCATAACCTTGTTATTTCCAAAAATTTTTTTACCCTTCACCTACCCCAGTGGAACATAGGGATTCAAGCATGTAGCTTGAAGATTCTGTAGCAGTGTTTATTTTACAGGATGGGGTTGCTAGCCTCATGCCCAACCTTTTCTCTTCACCAGCATTATTTCTGGCTTAGCGAGGTAAAGGAGTGCGTCGGCCGGTGTTCGAACCCCGGACCATGTGCATGGTCGGCTAGCGTCCTAACCACTAAACCACCGACGCACATTTCCCAAGTTAATACACTTTAAACACAAAACCTCCCTCGATTTCTAATTCTTCTCCACTGTCCTAACAGTAAATAGACCTGAGAGATATAAGTTCACTTTCAGAGTCGTTAAGATGCCTCTGTTTAGCTTTATCTCCCAAAAAGGGAAGTTCAATTAAAAGTCTAATAGTTGGTAGTAGTTATTCGACTCCTGGACAACACACACCTAAACCTCGGCTATTCTACTAGTCCAGAGAAAGTTTAGAAAAGAGGGGCGTTGAAGATGAGGCTAGCAGACAGTTCCAAAAAGAAACAATACCATTGTTACTGAAACTTCATACCTAAAGCCTTTTATTCACCTTGAAACTCAAAGAATGAAAAATGTTTGTGAATTTCTCCCACAGTTATGTTCGTCATGAACCAGTGTTAAATAGAACAGCACTGAAAAATAAAAGCCTACACATCATTTTACTATTAAGCTTCAAGGTTCTGACCTGTGAAAAAATGGCAGTACGTCCATAACAAGACTCGATTGTTCTTGCTTCCATCCTGAATATGATGATAGACGTAAAGTGTCTGAGACCACAGCCTAATCACTAACCATTTTTGGCCAAGTTAAACTTTAAGCACCGCTAACTACCGATGGAGTGCGGCCTCAATAATGACCTTGAAACGCTCACTGAAGAAAGTTAGCTAGTGAAATCCGGCAAATAATGTTGTCATCATCAATAAAAAATGCTCATCGAAATGTTATGCTCTTAAATGGGATATCTGGCAAGTTTCAGCTTAGGTTTGAGAAAGATTAAGTTATGCTTTAAGCCAAGGACAAATTAGGGTTAGGTTAACTTAATAAAGTCGACATTAGAGTTGGTTCGAGTTAGATTACAGTTAGTTTAGGGATATTTTCACGTTAGGGTTAGGTTCAGGATAGATTACGTTTAGAAGACCTAAATAATTACATGCATAGAATGTGTTTAAATTGCTCTGTTGATATAAGAATAGAACTTGTGCACTGTGGTGGTAGAGTATAATTCCATTGTGGGTAAAATTTATTTTGATAAAGTCTCACAGTGGTGTTATACAGTAACAATTACTGATGACAACGTTTTGAGCACAGTTAATTCCTTAGTAAATATAACTGTAATACAGTATGAGACTACATCAAAATAAATTTTACCCACAATGAAATTATACTCTGTTGATACTCCAACCTAAAACTGTGAGTTATTTTTCATGACATTTGAGAGGAAGGTATCCTCTATAATACTTTTCTACAGTTTTTATTCATTTTTTTCATAAAAATATGTATTTCAAACACAAAAATGCCTCCTTCGCGTGATTGGTACATTCGAGGTCGTTCACTGATTGGTAGTTAGTGGTGCTTAAAGTTAAACTTTGCCCCATTTTTGCCTGATATTTAGGCATTCCGTATTTGGCATTTTTTCATTCCTTTGCTCTCCGAGTGGAACCTACGGCTCCAGGTTTGGTAACATTGATGTTTTTTAGAGGAGTGAGGTCGTTAGCCTCATGCCCAACCTACCCTTTTTCCTAGGTTCCGATCGATTAAGAGAGGTTTAGAAGTTTTTCGTCTGGGAATCGAACACAGACCACTTCCAATGTGAATGAAGAGCATTTTACCAATGAACTATCAACGCAGTTAACATTGCTCTATGGCAAAGAGAATGGTGAGAATCATAAAGTTTGCTCTAAAAAACAACAAAAGAAAAAAAATGCAAATTAACTGATTACCTTAAGATAAGTATGAGCTCTTTTAAGATAAGCCAACTCATATGTAGGATTCAATTGTATTAAATTTGTCCATACTTCAGCTTCCAATTTCCAATTGTTCATGAGAGAATAGATAAAAGCTTTTGAATGAAGAATATTTTCATAGAATTGTTGAACTTTTTTTGAATATTTTCTCTTGCTACTAACACTACCTGTAATAGTAGTATCGTTATTTAAATTAAAAATATGTTTTGTTAATTCCACAATTTTTAAGCATTTCATGCATTGATCCAAATCCTCCAGTGCTTCTTCTAATTTACCTTCAAGTAAGTGTATAAAGTGAATGTGCCAATGAGCAGATGATAAGTTCGGTTCATATTCAATCGATTTAACAAGATCAAGTTTTGCTTCTTGTAGTCTACCAATCTGCAATGATAAACAGCAAAAAAATTGAACACAATAAATACAATAAATATTGTAAAAGCAGTTAGAATAAGTAAGTTACCACTAGAAATTGTGTATTCTTTATCATTTGCATATTATCAGTCATACTGGAAGGTAGATTGCTTACTCGCGTAAGCGAGCATTTGCCCTAGTGATATCAAGATATCAAAAAGTGTGATATAACTAACTAAGTATGTTATGTGGTGAGAGATGTCTGCTAGCCGAAATTGGTAAACAGCAATTTACGTCAATGTTTACGTCCCAAATCTTGGTCATGAGAAGAAAAGATCAAAGACTAACCTTGAGGAACTCAACAACCAATCACAGTAGACTTTGTGTGGGCGGATGCGATTAGCAGGTATCTGGTCTGACCTTCAGAGAAACGGTCACAAAGAGATGACAGAATAACCTTCAGGGGGAAAATAACCAATCAGAAGACTCTGTCTCTCTTCTAATAATAACGAATCATAATGAACACAAAAATCTATAGATATCTGTTTTATATTCTCAATAAACGATCCGTTGGCTGGCCCTTGTCTTCTGTCGTTACAGTTATAGACTACGTACGGACATTATACTGGTACTGTCAAGTAATTCACAAACAGACAGAAAGATGCTTACAGTTAGACTTTATAATATTGGTCTCTCTTTGTATAAACGGAAATGATGGTCACTTTGAATCTACCATGTTGTATATATTACTTATTAAATACCATTGTCATTAAGTAATATTTCACTTCATGTCATATTATTATTATTCGTGATGTATTTAAAAGAATATGTTGTTAGTATTATTAACTCAACTTTTCTTTGTTATTATTATTCAGTTTGCTATTCCTAACATTTCAGGATATCTCTGTGATAAATTACTAGTTATTATAATGATGTCACTGAACTGTAATCCGCTGTTGTTCTTACTTTATTCAAAGAAATTAAGCATTACAGGATTTTCATCATGAGGTGACATTAGTTAGAGAACCATTGGAAAACCTGGGAGTACTGGACAGCTGTTTCGTCCTAGTTTGGGACTCTTCATCAGTACTCACCCACCGGGATTGATGCATGACCCTATATACTACTGATTAGTCGATATAAGTGATCACATACACACACACCACTCACATTAACAAGTAATGATCACTAGTCAGATCGAAGCGATCTAAACACTGGACAACCACTTCCCTCGCTTGAGATCGAGTTCAACATCGATGTATTCAGTCTAACTTACAGCAGGGAAATGAATTAGTTCGGACTAGCCGAACTCTGTATTACAAGTTCATTCAAGTAGCTGGTTATAATTCGTGATTCAGTCAAACTTTGAACACGTCTGACGAGCTTGGCCTCAAATGAATGTCTAGCTACTCATATCAACCCATCACTGATAGGTATTCTTTTAGAGTAATGAATTATAGATTACGATAATAATAATAATAATAAAATAGCTAGATAACACAATAAATAGAAATTAGTATGAGCATTACCTTTCTATATAGTGCACCTCGACGACATAAATCGAATCCTGATCTGTTTGAAGGATTTGTGTTGATTACTAGTGTAAGTCTTGCTATTTCATCAGTGATGAGCTGATTATAATAAAATGATGATGATGATAATAATAATAGTAATGAAGGTAAAACGAAGAAGGGTTTGAAAGCTAAATGTGAAATAAAAAACAGTAGTACCCAAAACACCCAATCAAATAGTGTATAAATTCCCAGATGTGCATCTTGGAGTTAGGCAGGTCGTAAATGATTATGGAAACTATGGAGGTTTCCAATGTGTTCACATAACGAAATCTAATATTCTAATTATAATTAGTGTGCGTTGGTGGCACAGCGGTAGAATACTCACCAACCACGCCTCATGTGGTCCGGGGTTCGATCCCCGGCCACCGACACACCCCACCTAACCTAAGCCAGTAATAAGACTGGTAAAGAGAGAAGGTTAGGCATGATTTTAGCAACCCCATCCCATAAAAAATAATCACCACTGCTACAGAAACTTCAAGCCTGTAGTTTGAAACCCTATGTTCCACTAGGAACGTAAAGGAATAAATAATTATAATTATTATTAATCCCTTTGGCTCCGAGTGGAATGTGAGGCTTCACCAACATTCGTCATTTCTTTTTGTTCTCTGAAGTCTCTAGAAGCTGGCTCCACGAGTGACCCTGAGCTTGCACTTCCATGTCATACGATCTCCTTCATGTCAAACTTGGAATCCCACTCAACTAGTCTTTTCTCGCGTGACTTCCATATAAGGGCCTGGTGTGTGATGTCACTAAAATGTCTTCTCAGCGTATTAATCCAATTCATTTCCACTTCCTTTTGCATATTTGTTGGGTGATAAGTTCGTGGTTAATTCTTGATATAAGGATAAAATGTGGGCACACTGTCGTGGTAGAGTATAACTCCATTATGGATAAAATTTTATTTTGATAAAATCATATAGTGTTAAGCAGTAAAATTTACTGATGGCCACGTTTTGAGCACAATTTATTTCTCATGATCATACCAAGGCACTCACACAAATTTCTTGCTTCCTTATTAGATATTTGAGTAAAATCAATATAAGATAAAGTACATTAGTAAATAGTAATATTAGTGCTATCAATAAAATACAATCAGTTGGGAAATAAGACGTTTTATAGTCAAAATAAGTAACTTGTTAGAATGTCATAATGTGAATTGAATACGCTTTAACATTATTTATTATCCTCCTCTGATTTGACTGGTAATAATATCTTCCATATCTCTGGTATTTGCATTGAGTCACTTCTATTCCATGTGTTGGGTGTAGACTCGATGAACAAGGATTCAGTAATCAACCTCTCTCTCTCCACCTACCTAGATTACTTCTTAGAATTTTAACCCTCTCCCACCCTACTGCGTTGTTGTGTGTTAATGCATGCAGTGCAATCTCTGAACCCATTTCTAAATTACTTACCTTCCTTGGATCCGTCATTGTAACCTTAGCTAAATTCTTATGTTCTGACAATCTGACTACCCCGACCTACTAGTTTGACCTATGTAGTTGACCTTACTCACAGTCATTCAAAGGTATTTTGTAAATTATATTATTTTGTTTAATTGGGTCCACCGGGTCTTTTAGCCTATAGAGTTTGTCCTACCTGAGTGAGTTTGTAGGTTTGAATGCCACTGTAATTCCTGCTTTATTAAGAATCCTTATATGGTAGAACTGTAGATGCCTTATATTCTCTCTTATTTATGTCACCATTATTAGTTTCACCATTATTTTTATTTTGCTTTTGACCTTTCTTGATATTCCTAATGAATTTTATAGGACAGTTTCATAAGAATTCCTTGTTGCTCATGCTTTCTTCAATATCCAGGCGATGAACGCAGGTGTTGATGTTAGTCTGCAACCTGTTAGAAGTGCTTGGCATGATGCGTATACCAAGTCTTTGTACCGTACAGAAGCACTGATTTAACATTCGTATTGATACCTTATTGATTTATAACTCCAAGATATACAACACTGAAAAAACATCTCAGTCCTTGGACATCTCTCAACTCGTTGATCAGAATACAAAACCATTTGGCAAAATTTAGTTAGATTTCATAATAAACATTAAACCATTTTAAGAATTAGATAACCTTGGATAGTCGTCTTCTCCTATTCTGAGACTTTCTAGAATTCAGCGTCTAAGATCCAGTGTACTACGGTTTCCACTGCACCCTAATTCCCACTATTATTACTAGTTCAAATCTTCACAAGTTCAACATTCAACTACCATTTAGGACAAGGTGGTTAAGCATCGATCACATTTCTTCAGTCAAACGGCATATATGAACCAGCTCAGTAGTGATGCCCATAATTAAAGCAATCAATGCTGACGTACTGTTCCCCCTGAGTTTGTTGGGAATTTTACCTGATGAGCACCGATAAATGTGAAACGGATATTTCTGGTCTATAGATAGTCATTTTGAACAACCCAGCATAAAATAACACCAAAAAGAGAAACTTTTGGTACATCATTTGTTTACTTTAATTGGTATACTAGTAGAATGCACAAGTATAAAATCACCATTTGCACAAAGGATAAGGAAATGTTCTGAGCAGGTTTCATTAGATGGGTATGACTTTTAATGAATTAACTGCAGCTTTACTCATCCAGATTAGATGTCTTTGTTTATATTCACTCAAACGACCCAAATTTGTTTAAACTGATTTCGAAGAAATTCTAAATCTCAAAGTTGATCAAATCGATAAAAAATAATTGAAGGATGTATTTATTCAGCTTCTTTGACGATTTTATTGATCAACTGATTTATCGACTGAAGTCTTAGCACGGATAAAACAGGCGCATTTCGCCATTTGCTAACTTGGATCAAGTCGAGATATTTTTCTACTAATCAATGAGTCAATATACAGTGCATCAAGTCCTTTTCTCCTAACTCAGAGTGTTGATCCATAGTATCTGCAGGGTGGAGGTACTAGATCTAGAAAAATCCCAGGACGCTGAGCTTATATTGCTTTCTCCTGTTACTCATATAAGATGAAATGGACCTCAGAATGTTATGCAAGCAAATCAATCAACTATTTATTTATTATTATTTTTGTTTCCTTTAGTTCCTAGAGGAACATAGGGCTTCAGCTGCACGTCTCCATTGCGTTCGGTTCTCTGACAACATTTTCACCTGGCTCCACGTCTGCCCACATGCTTTCATCTCCTCTTCACATGACCTCCTTCTCCATGTCACCTTCGCACTGACGACCACCTCGCCATTTCCCATTCGGGTTCCACTAGAGCGATGGCCTGGCGTGTGATATCACTCACTTGATGGTGGTTTGTTTTCTCAGAGTATGGCGTTCAATCCACCTACCTCCATTTCTTCCTGCAGATTTGTTGCACAGTTGCTTCCTGGTCGGTTCGTTCATTGCCAGAGATCTCTCCCTATTGCCGATGTTTTGTGGCCGGCCATCTGATCTTGAACGAAGACAGCTGTTGATGAACGTCTGTAGTTTGTTCGAAGTGCTCCTCATGACATTGGCCAAGTCTCTGATCCGTATAGTAAGTAGCAGTGACTTCACATTGGAGTTGAAAATCCCGATCTTATTTTTCATGCTTAGTAGTGCTGTTGACCTCCACACAGACTTGAGAGTAATGAAAGCTTACCTTACTTTCCTGTTCCTCACTCTTATATCCTCATCAGTTCCGTCCGCCTGTAGTTGAAACAATGCTCCCCAGGTCGGTTGGTAGGTGGGTAAAGGAGCTTGCTTCTTTCAGGTTCCTCCCATTTATGCTGATTGTTTTCCGTTGTTGTTGTTGCTATTGCTGTTGGCCAGGAATCTTCATCATCTCTGTTTCCTTTATGTTCAAATGAAATCCATCCTAACTTTGATACTTGTTCTGCCAACTACCTGCTTTTCATTTGCATATCTTCCAGTTTGTGGGAAATCAGACATATATCATCGGCGAAATCCAGATCCTACAAGTTTTTGTGTGGGTCCATTTTATGCCTGTCTCTACGCAGTCCGCTGTCTGTCGCATTATCCAGTCTACCACAATCAGGGAAATCACTGGAGATAGCAGGCAGCCTTATCCTACTCACGCCTTCATTTCGAAGGATTCCGTAAGTTTACCGTTGTGGATTACTTGACACACACGCACAACTGTTGGATGAGATGTATAATTGTCGTTGGCAGTCACTAGTGCTTTAAATCAACACTGAATTAAGTGTCACGAATATCTTTAACGACTGTAGGACCACTACCTTTCTCAGCTCGCATTGTTAGCTAATATAGAACCGGACCAAAAGACCATTTGACCTGCTAATACCAAAACACGGCTACATTCATGAAGTCTTTCACTATTCACTTTAGCCATTTCACCACGCGTTCTCTGAGTGTTAGTCTCAGTTGCTTAATTAGACGAAACATCCAAAAGCTTGTCACCCAATGAATATAAAGAAGAAAATAGAAATGGGCTGAATTTAAATACCAGTATCTACCGAGTGACATCACACGCCAATCCGTCAACTGGAACGTGAACTGCATGCGATAGGTTTAGCATCTAATATTAGCATGGAGGATATCGTGTGAGGTGGAAAAAATGAAAGCTTCCGGACGGTTATGGAGTAGATTTAAATAGACGTTAGAAAACGGAGTACAATGGAGATGAGCCAGCCTCTGAATTGAAGCCTACGTGGAGCATACAGAATTATAACGTCGTTAATTATAGTAATTGTTAGGCATAAATGAAACCTACCTTGAAATTAATGCATTGTTCTTTTTGTATATTTGATTTAAAATACTTTAAAACTGGTTTAATATCTGTAGGCAGTTTATTGACCACTATTGTCCAATTAACACTTTCATCATTTCCATCAACAGTTACTCTCATTCGACTTATTTCACTTTCAATGCATTTCTCTATATCTCTCTGGCTTAATTCAATAAAATGATCAGCAGATATATTTAGATCATAGTAGATTTTAGGATTGAAATGTCCATGATGAAATCTGTTTTGAATCACAGGTAGATTTATTTCCTTGACATGACAACTGGTCTCTTGTTCCTCTTCCTCTTCTTCGTTTATACTGGTAGTATTTTTGGGGTGAGGAGAGAGAGAACAATAACATCTAAGATAGTTTATATATGATACAGTATAGAATTCAATATTAGTAATACTTTATTTTATTATATTAAATGATTAATTTCAAAATTTTCCGTTTTCCTAATTAACTTTCTGAGTAGTAGAGTAGATTTGTAGCTCAGTTGGATGATTTTTATTGAACAACACATTTAAGCGAACAGTGGTATTGTGTTTTCAATTAGATCTCATCAGGCTTAACTCTAATATACATATTATTATTATTGTTCCCTTGGGTTCCTAGTGGAAAATAGGGCTTCAACTGCACGTCTCCACTTGCTTCTGTCTTGTGCTGTACTTTTCACTTGCATCCATGTTAATCCATACTGTTTCACTTCCTCATCACACGATCTCCTCCATGTCACCCTTCGACGTCCCACTCGCCGCTTCCCTTTCGGGTTCCACTCGAGCAATGGGCTGACGAGCGATGTCACCCAACGGCCTCCTCAGCGAATGTCCAATCCATCTCCACTTTCTCCTGCATATTTGTTGGGCGATTGGTTCCTGCTTTGTTTGTTCCCATAGTTTCTTGTTGGTGATTCTTTCCGGCCATCTGATCTTCAGTATAGAACGAAGACAGTTGTTGATAAAGGTCTGCAACAGGCTGTTGGGAATAAATATTCTTGGTGACCTGCCACGTTTCTGATCTGTATAGAAGAACTGACTTGACGTTTGTATTGGAAATCCGAATTTTGTTGTTGATGCAGGCTGCGTGACGAAGATTTCCAGGTTGGTTTCAGGTTGACGAATGTGTTTCTCGCCTTCCCGATTCTCGATTTGACATCCTCGTCCGTTCCTCCTGTAGTTGAGACAATGCTCCCTAGATAAGTGACTGAAGTAACCTCTTTCAAATCCCTCTCGTTGATGGTGATTGGCGCTGGATGTTGCTGCTGTTGTTGTTGTTGTCTAACATACATAAGTGTACAAATAAAAATTCAAATAAATGGAGCAATCATGGTGATTTGTCTATAGGATAATACGATGGGGAATATAAATTATGCAATTAGTCATAATAGTAGCAATGATAATAATAATAATGGCCTTATCAATAATAAGGATGAAAAAGTGAGCCATTCTGTGATAACACGAATAATGAGAAACAGCATGAATAAACAAATAACTATTCAGGTGGAAGTAGTCGATAAAGGCTAGTAAAAACAAATGAAGCGATTAAGTAATGTTAGATTGTAAGGGAAGGAAATGAAACACGTTTATAATGAAGATGTGATAAGATTAAGGGATGATAAGAAAGGGGTTGAAAATATAAACAAGGGGTGGTGCAGAAGTCATTAGTTGTTTATGTCTTAATAGGCCAATAAGGGAGGGATAATGGCTGTACGAACTTCTTTTGAATGCATAGTTTAGGTTTAATAGTTCGAATGCCTATCGCCTCAGCTGTGTGCAGTAGACGAATACGTAGTCCATTGGAAAGATTCGGGGGGATACAATGAATTACTTTGAAAGCTGTCGTTTCCTCCACTACATGACCACTATCAATTAAATGTGACAAAATTGAGCTAAGGATTGTTTTTGTCTGTCCTTTGCCAAACCACGATGTGAGATGTTCAATAGTGACGCGTTGGCTAAGCTGTCTAGTAGTAGTGTGGCCAAAATAACTGTCACCGCAGGTGCAGTTGAATTGATAAATGCACACAGATGTGGCAAAACTATCAAGCTTATCCTTCGTTTGCTGTTTTTCATTATTTGTGTTATCACAGATTGCCTCACTTTTTCATCCTTATTATTGATAAGACCATTATTATTATTATTACTATTGTTATGATCATTACTACTATTATGACTAATGGCACAATTTATATTCACCATCTTATTATCCAATAGACAAATCACCGTGATTGGTCCATATATTTGAATTTTTATTTGTACACTTATGTATATTATAGTTAAACCTGATGAGATCTAATTGAAAACAATATTGTTCGCTTAAATGTGTTGTTCTAGATTTTTATTGAGTTGCATTCTCTGAGCTGGATGGTGATTTGTTTTACGGGGTGCAACTCTATTATGAATTAAACTTGTTCAAATTCTCCACTAATCGTATAATCCCGGTGGGTGCGTACTGATGAAGAGTCCCAAACTAGGACGAAACAGCTGTCCAGTACTCCCAGGTTTTCCAATGGTTCTCTAACTGATGTCAGCTCATGATGAAATCCTGTAACCAATCAAATCCCTACAAACCAACACTTGAAAATCTATTGATTTTATTGACTTGAATACTCTTACAATCGCATCAAAAAATTTTCGAAATTCGAATCAAACTAACGGTAAGAAAGCATCCTCAAATATCACAAGAAAATTCATGCTGCGCTTTATAAAGAATATATTTGGGATAACGGTTAGAATACTCAAATTATTCTAAACAGAAACATAGTACACATTAGGAAGAAGAGAACATGAAGTTCAGCAAAGATATCTACCTCTTCGGCGACGACATTTTCAAAAGCAGCTGTACAATCGCATTTAAATACATAATTTTACATAGATACAATTTTTCTTTACTTGATACCACATAATTACGACGGTGAATAAAAGGTGACAATTATTATCAACTAGATATGGTTTACGAGAGGCTTAGAAATAAAAATTACTCAGGATTAGTACGAATTAAAAGTGTGTAAAAAATGAGCATGGAAACAAACTGAAATGATAATTTCCAGCTTGAGATGGAAGTTATGAGGTGTGAATATAGATTACAAGAGCCTTAGAAACAAAAATTAAACAGGATTAGGATATAATTGTAAAATAGTTATTTTAAACGAATTACAAGTGTAAGCAGCAGGAGGAGAATGGAAACAAACTTAAAATAACTGATTTTATAACCGAAAAAATAGGGTGAATTGAATGAAGACAGAGAGAATAGGAAAAAAGATCAAAACAGAACGAAGAAAAAGCACGGAAGCTAAGGGAACATACCGAACTAGGTACATAGTAGTTGTAGAGGTTGGACTAATTTCTTCTGAACACACACCTCCGGCTTTTCGATGCATATTGCGAGGGCTTCTGCAGTACAGAGAAATCAGAAACATACAGCTTTGGTAGGCTTCTGTTGACTTTACAAATTACTTTGAATGAATCAGTTGAGGTGTTGTGAGAGGTGTTGATCAGATGTTTTCATAATGGCACTTCTGATTTAACCGGTGCTTCCTCTTTGCAGCCACGCTGGGTAATGTTCTCTAACACGTTTTCAAAGGACGCGAATACAACCATCAATTTACCTAGCTCCGCACCGGCAGTTGAACTGGTATATACACATTGAATTGGTCATATGCGAGAGTTTATCCTTAGCGTTGTTTCGCAGATTTGAACAGCTAGAGAAGGGGAGTTCTTCTTTAAAGAGCTGGATATTCTCCTCTTCAGGATATCGGCTGCCAAATCTCCCCTGAAATTCAGATTCAGATATAGCGTCTTCTTTGGCGCTCAATCGCATTCTCCTCTTTTTGCTTTAGGTTTCATGCTCCTGTCGACAAAACGTGTGCGGTAACCATTATGAGCCAGGATATTTTTGAGGAATAAGAGCTCCTTTTCCAAACAATCACTGCTTCAAACGTTTCTAATGCGATTAGTTAGTGAGATGATGAAAGCTCGTTTTCAGCTCAAAGGTATCCAACTATAGAAATGCGTTAGTTGGCCTTTCCACTTTCAGAAATAGAATCTTTGAATCGTTTTCTAATTCCATTATGAATTTAATCGGAGGATGGGAATTATTAGATTCTCGTAAGGTACAATTGAAGTCCGAGTTTTCTTAGCAGACTATAAAGGTATCATCAACGTACCTTTTGTGCAGTAATAATTTGTTTATTGTTGATTTTAAAAGGCCGCTTTCCAAATTGGTCATATATAGTACACAAACCAAAAGGAAGAGAAAACAAAATCAACACCATTTACAAAATAAATTCCATCAATCGTGATAAACACTGTATACTGGTCACAGTGGGTGTCCAGGAGCATGAACTAGCTGTCAACGTATACAACATGTGCTCTTTCATATCTACGCATGCACACAACTACGGACATAAGTTTAACTAGGAAAATGTAGAAATTTAAAACATTGGAGCACCAAAATGTCAGGGAAATTCTAAACACTCAGACAAACCACCGACTGACAGACACATAATTCTATACCAGATTTATTTACTCGCAAAGAATTAACCATATGGCAGGAATATCAACTTCTAAGTCATTAAAAACAATCAAAACTAGTGTAAATTATTAACCAGTTACAACAAAGGTTATCCGAGGATACAATTATAACATCCATGGAGAGTTCAAATAAGTTCACTTTATAAAGAAATTTACTCCGAAGATGCTGCTTAGAAGGACGTCGAAAGCTTCGAAATGAAATCACTATCCTGGAACATTTAGTTAATATCACCAATAGCTACACTACTTTTGAGTGGTATATCTCAAAGACACATTTCTTATTTGTCTATTCACGTGTTTGTTATCATTTTATCAGTTAAAGTAATGAATTAAGTGTCTCGTATACATAAAAATGATTGAACTAAAACGTTTAGGCTAATGTCTAAAGTCAAGACACAAGTTTCTGTTACAAACAGAATACTATTTTAGTAGTGTAGATAAGTTGTGGTTAGATATAAGTGGAATAATGCCCACCCATCTGATTCGGTACAGGTATATTACCTTTTTAACTCAATTATCACCTTTGAGCCTACCCTGCAAATTGTCCATAAGATAATCGCAAGATACATTTGGTCCAGTGGACATTCTTTTATTGTGTGACAATGATTATAGTTCCCAAATAGGGTACCAGATTAATGTTGCATTTTCAAAATGTAATAGGATGTCTAGGAAGTAGAATACATAACGCTGACAGTTAACAGACAAGTCCTGGGTGCCATTAGTTCTATAAACTGTGCATCTCAATACTTCATCTGCTATCTTAATAGAGTTATTGATTTTATTTTAGTGTTGAGACATTCAAAATCAGGAAATCCTGTATTTCTTCAAGCTGTACACCTGATGGTACTGTGTTAATCATACAATCTACGTGGGGGTTGAAACATGTAAAAGAAGAAAAGCCATTTTATTTACATATAAGGGAGACAAATGTATTTGAATTATCCACTCTGTTCTATTTTCTGCTGTCCTCTTCAGCTGGGTCCACTACTGCCCATAATCTCTAATCTCTTCCTCTCCAACACAAGATTTCCTCCATGTTACCCTCGCATTGACGAACCACAAGTTGTTTCCCATTCGGGTTCCGCTCGAGGACCGGGTGCGCTGTGTTACTCGACGGTCTCCTCAATGTATGCCCAATGCATCCCCATATCCTCCTACATATTTGTTGAGTATCATCCTTTATTGTTTATTGTTCCCTTGGAATCCTAGTGGAACATAGGGCTTCAACTGCACGCCTCCACTTGCTTCTGTCTTCTGCTGTACTTTTCACTTGCATCCATGTTAGTCCATACTATTTCAGCTCCTCTTCACACGATCTCCTCCATGTCACCCTTCGACGTCCCACTCGCCGCTTCACTTTCGGGTTCCACTCGAGCACTGGCCTGACGCGCGATGTCACCCAGCGGCCTCCTCAGCCAGTGAGTGTCCAATCCATCTCCACTTTCTACTGCATATTTGTTGGGCGACTGGTTCTTGTTTTGTTTGTTCCCATAGTTTCTAGTTGGTGATTCTTTCCGGCCATCTGATCTTCAGTATAGAACGAAGACAGTTGTTGATAAAGGTCTGCAACAGGCTGTTGGGAATAAATATTCTTGGTGACCTGCCAAGTTTCTGATCCGAAAGTATAGAAGAACTGACTGACTTGACGTTTGTATTGAAAATCCGAATCATTTTGTTGTTGATGCTGAGTGACGAAGATTTCCAGATTGGTTTCAGGTTGATGAATGTGTTTCTCGCCTTCCCGATTCTCGATTTGACATCCTCGTCCGTTCCTCCTGTGGTTGAGACAATGCTCCCTAGATAAGTGAATGAAGTAACCTCTTTCAAATCCCTCCCGTTGATGGTGATTGGCGCTGCATGTTGCTGCTGCTGTTGTAGTTGTTGTTGGTTGGTTATTTTCATAACCTCCGTCTTGTCTATGTTCACTATTGATTATTGTCTCTTGATTATTTCACATAACTTTAATTTAGAGCTGTTAAAGATAATGGGAGTGCTTTGGATCAATTACACACATCCCAATCTATGTATGCGGAAAATAATATGCCTTAACCTATGCCTACCATACACTACTTGCCCTACTAAAACAGTAATTGTCATACATTTTATTTTATTATTGTGAACCATGGTATTTGTAAGGTGATCAAAAGGCAATTACGAAGAGATATAATACCTCAATATTTGCCTTCCTAATGCCATATTGAATCAGTAATTGTGCATACTTTTCTTTCCATTCATAATTCCCATTTATTTTGTATTTAGCCTCATACTACTTACTACTGGTAAGTAGTATGAGTTAATGCGGTATTTATGAACCTGTTTAAAAAATACCAGTGGGCAATGAAAATATTTCTATATGAGCACATATTGGTGGTTTGGATTCCTTACACCTTCCGACTTCTACATCAATTGTTTAACAGTATAATACCAGCCAGGAGCTCACGTATTTCTTGGCTGCGTCACTGCTAAACCTCGCCAAGCCAATAGTCATCTCAGTAAAGAAAGAAGGTTGGGTAAGCGGCCTATGACCTTGACCTGCGCAAGAATAACAATAACAGACAATGATCAGCGTAAATGGGAGGAACCTGAAAGAAACAACCTCTTTTACCTACCTGGAAGGCATCGTTTCAACTACAGGCGAGGATATCAAAGCAAGAATCGGAAAAGCAAGACAGGCTTTCACTACTCTCAAGTCTGTGCGGAGATCAACAGCACTAATCACTATGAAAAATAAGATCCGGATTTTCAACTCCAATGTGAAGTCAGTCAGTGCTACTATGCGAATCAGGGACTTGGCCAGCGCGTCAAAATAGCATCTCAAACAAACTACAGACTTTCATTAACAGTTGTCTTCGCTCAATACTCGAGATCAGATGGCCAGAAAAGATCAGCAACAGGGATCTCTGGCAATGAGCGAACCAACCAGGAACCGATTGTGCAACAAATATGCAGGAAGAAATGGAGATGGATCGGCCGTACTCTGAGGAAACCATCAAGTGACATCACTAGACAGGCCATTGTTCGAGTGGAACCCGAAAGGGAAGCGGCGAGTTGGTCGTCAGTGCGAGGGTGGGTGACTTGATGGAGGTCATGTGAAGAGGAGATGAAAACGTGTGGGCAGACATGGAGCCAGGTGAAGAGTCTAGCAGAGAACCGAAAGCAATGGAGACGCACGGCTGAAGCCCTATGTTCCTCCAGGAATTAAAGGAAGCAATAATAATAATAATGAAAGCCTATGTTCCCTTCACAAAGCGAAGAATAAAAAGAAAATATATATATACTTAGGACTAGTCTATTTCTGGGAATTCTATAAGGTGAAGAAATCTGACTGCAACATATATATATATATGAACATTCAAACGCTTAAATAAAAAAGACACTTACATATGTTTCAGTGAAGTTGGAGAGTGATCCTCTGCACAGGTACTCACTACATTAACAAGAAAAAAATACAGATTTTATGCCGTTAATATTCAAAAAGATTTATGAGTAGTTTTTAGGTTTAAAACAACTCCAGTATCTTCGTTAACGAGCTGATATCAGTTAGAGAACCATCGGGAAACCTTTTAAGACTTCGTCAGGATGCACGCACCGAGGTTGAAACACGAGACCTCCTGAATACAGGTCGAGCTCGTAGACCTTTTAGCAAATGGGTGTCGGTGTAAGGACCCAGGAATTCCAACTTCTACCAGGTTTTGTGGTGTATAACACAACCCCAGTGGGTACGCACTGATGAAGAGCTCCAAACTAGGACGAAATATCCATTCAGTACTTCCTGACTTTCCAATGGTTCTTCAACTGGTATCAGTTGTATTCCTTGTCACTGACATCTTACAAATCTTCAGTCCTGATGCTCCATAAGTAGAATTGGACCATCTGAAAGAAATCTTCATTCAGAAATGATATCCATTGAGATTTATATATAACCGAAAAGTTCAAAGAAAGCAAACATCATTTTTTTTAATAATAATAATTTGCTTTATTCCAAAACAGTACATGTGATACAGAATGGAATTCTCAGCATTTTTACTACAGTATTGCATCCACTTAGTACATTATCAATAAATAGAATTCTACATAGATTAAGGAAATCTCAGTCCATTATTACAACAACATATTGGCATGTCGGTAGCAAAGTAAAAGTTGAACAGTGTTTGAAAGTGTTAGAAAAGTAGATGCTATCATATTTAATGGCGTAAGCGAGAGAAAGAAACAAAGCAGCACATAACGGAAAAAATAGAGAGAAAAAGAAAAGAAAGAAAGAAAACGTTTTACCTATAAATGATATTAGTTGGAAAGACGAGGTCCATTTGTACTACTGACTATTTAATGAATTATAGGTGTCACGCCTAATGTTTTCTTTATCACACAGAACATGAGCTAAGTAGGGTATGGTTGAGTTTTTGTACTTGCTGGTGCGAGCATATAGTTTTCCATATAGGCTTCTGGTTTTGCCTGATGAGATGCAAAGGGAGAGTTGTGAGTGAAGAGGGTGGTGTGAGCTAGATAAAATGGCTTTGGCCCATCTTTCACATGAGTCCATTTGTGTAACTTTACACTAACCTTGGTTTCAAGGGGGAATTAAACTACAAAGTCCTCCAGCGTAGAATTTGAAGATGTTTTAGAAGAAAACTATTCACCAAATTTATTATCAAGCTGCAAAATCGTATGTTTATGGTTTTTAAGAAATTATATCCGGTAAGGGAATTGAATCAAAGGTGTGAATATATGAAATAATAAAGTATGAAATGCAATTAAAATATTTGTGATTATAATCACAGTTAAATGTCAAATGGCAAACAATTAATGTCATACATAGAATAATTCATAGTAGACAAATCAAATAAAAAAAAAACGTTACGTAATATTGTGTGAAATTTGATAACATAGAATTTATTGTTGCAAAATAGAATTGATTTATAATGACAAGTGGAACAAGTGAAATAATACCGGGGACAATTAAAAGTGAGAGTAGTAATAGTAAAAATTGACGGAATAAGGAACAGTATACAAATTCAATAGACAAAATGAAAAAAAGTGAAAAATTGGTAGAGCCACAATACGATTGCGGATTATAATACTTTAGCATAGAGGGATTAAGACCATGAAAGTTGGAGGGGTTGAACGAACTTTTTATGTACACAGAGATCTAGCTTTTCTGTTTCGATAGCCAAAGATGGCTTCAGAAATACAGATGAGTCGGGTACGGAGGGATTTCGGTAAATCACTTTTTGATTTATAGATGATTTTAAATGTGGAGACTATAGAGATAGGGTGATCATTATCGACCAGATGTTCAATGTTCGTGGTTTTTACTGCTTCTTATTGAAAAGAGTCTCTTCACTGAATCACTTGTTTTGATTTTCTATATGTTACAATGGGAATTTTCCATGAATTAAAAAAAAAAGATTCACAGCAACGCTAAAAGTAGTGTTTTTTAAGCGCCTACTGATCTGTAGATATCTGAAAGACAAGATCTTGTATCCGATTAATTTTTTATATGCAAATTGCAGTTCACCTATTTCTGTCGAACCAGGTAAATGGTCATTCGACGCGTATGCGGCAGAAAAGCATTCATGAACACTATCCCGTGGGTTTGCTGA
>OX235272.1:124775100-124800286 GCA_944472155.2 Trichobilharzia szidati | reverse complement strand
CTGGATGGTTTACATGTAAAGCTTTGATTGTCAATACTAGATAATGTCTTCAGCGCATGTTCGGTGAAAAGATCGTTCAAGGTAAATTCATTTCCTTTAGGTCTACAATCGCACTTAAATCAAAGCAGCCCAAGGTACCAACAGTTCCTAAAAAGGCCTTATTCTTACAAATTCAGTTCCTCGGGGACAACATCAACGACAGAGTAACACAACGCCTTATAAATGCGGTAAAAGGAGCATTCCCTGCTGCTGAATTATGCTGTGTCTTCAAAACCACTCCTCTTTTGCGTTCGGGAGTAAAAGATAAACTGCCTAATTTCGCCTCTTCCATGTGTACTCTAACAGGTTAACTGCTCCTGTTGAGCCACTTACTTAGGCTTTACAATTAGGCGTGTTTATCATCGGATTTCCGAACATCACCCTGCATAGTGATTTAGTAAAGAACAAACAAAATCTATTCATAGCGGTATTCTATCTCATCTTGTAGATACAGAACACAAGGTTGATGTCAACGAGGCAGCTTTCAAAGTCATTTACCGCATACCAACAAATCTTAACTTCGCCTTAAGAGTTCGTTTACTAAATATTGTTGAGGCTGGCCGTTGGGATCCACATTAAGAAGCCTAATTTATGTGTCTAAAAGAAGTTAGTTCAGACATTATCCTTACCTTGGCCATCTAGGTTTGAATGATCCTCAATTTTCGTAGAAATTTCCTTAATTTTAGTTGATATTCTATTTGCTATTATATTTTTATTATTATTATTATAATTTAAGCATCTTTAATGAACTGTAATTCCATTGATCTTACTTTACAAATCATTTAAAACAGTTAAAAGACAAAAACTAAAGTTGGTAAAAAACAGTTGGGTTATTAACAATTATAGCAGAAGTGGCTGAATGATTCTCTTCTGTATACAGATCTCTGGTCTATCTATCTGATTGACTAGAGCTTCAACAATGCAAATAAGGAGATTGTAGCAATTTGTAGACCACTCTGAATGATTAGTTTGCTGAGACAGAATGGGTATTGCGGACGAAGTGTCTATCAAACACACGGGATAGTGTTCTTGAACGCTTTTCTGCAGCATACGTATATATAGTGGTTCGATAGAAACAGATGAACTGCAATTTACATATAAAAAATTAGTCAGATACAAGATCTTGTCTTTCAGATATCTACAGATCAGTAGGCGCTTAAAGAACACTACTCTTAGCGTTGCTGTGAATAGTTTTTTTAATTCATGGAAAATTCCCATTGTAACATACAGAAAATCAAAATAAGTTATTCAGTGAAGAGACTCTTTTCAATCAAAAGCAGTAAGAAGCATGATCACTGAACATCTGGTCGATAATGATCACCCTATCTCTATAGCCTCCGCCTTTAAAGGCATCTACAAGTCAAAAAGTGATTTGCCGAAATCATTACGTACCTGACTCATCTGAATTTCTGAAGCTTTGACTGTCAAAACAGAAAAGCCAGATCTCTGTGTACAGAAAAAGTTTGTTCAAGCCCTCAAACTTTTATGTTCTTAATCCCTCTATGCTAAAGTATGGTAATCCCCACTTCATATCTTGGCTGTACCAATTTTTCTTTTTTGTCTATTCAGTTTGTATACTCTTCCTTTACTACGTCAATTGTTACTATTACTATTCTCACTTTGAACTGTCTCCGGTATTATTTCACTTGTTCCACTTGTCATTCTAAATCAATTCTGCTTTGTAACGTTGAATTCTATGTTATCGAGTTTCACACAATATTACGTAACGTTTTTATTTTATTCGATTTGTCTACTAATCCTATAATTGCACACCCTTTTTCAAGTTCTATCCATCCTATGAATTATTCTATATATGACATTAATTGTTTTACTACTTGAACTATGATTATAATCACAAATATTTTAGTTTTAATTGCATTTCATACTACTATTATTATTATTATTTTATGCATTCACACCTCTGATTCAATTCCCTCACCGGATAAAATTTCCTAAAAAGCATTTACATCCGATTGTACAGCTTGATAATAAATTCGGTGAATAGTTTTCTTCTAAAATATGTTGAAATTCTTCGCTTGAGGACATTGAAGTTTAAGTCTACCTTGAAACCAAGGTTAGTGTAAAGTTACACAAATGATGTTTGCTTTCTCTGAACTTTTCGGTTATATGTTCCTGTTAATAAATCTCGGTGGATATCATTTCTGAATGAAGATTCCTTTCAGGTGGTCCAATTCTTCTTGGGGAGCATCAGGGCTGAAGATTCGTAGGATTTCAGTGACAAGGAATACAACTGATATCAGTTGAAGAACCACTGGAAAGTCAGGTAGTACTGGATAGATGTTTCGTCCTACTTTGGAGCTCTTCATCAGTGCTTACCCACTGGGGTTGTGTTATACACCACAAAACCTGGTAGAAGTTGGAATTCCTGGGCCCTTACACCGAAACCCATTTGCTAAAAGTTCTACGAGCTCGACCGGTAACCGGGAGGTCTCGCGTTTGAAAACCGGTGCGTGCATCCTGACAAAGTCTTAAGAGGTTTCTCAATGGTTCTCTAACTGATATCAGCTCGTGAATGAAGATACTGGAGTTGTTTTAATCCTATAAACTACTCATAAATCTGTTTAAATATTAACGGTATAAAATCTGTGTTTTTGTCCCGTTAATGTAGTGAGCACCTGTGCAGAGGATCACTGTCCAACTACGCTGGAGCATATGTAAGTGTTTTTTTTATTTAAGCGTGTAAACGTTCATGTATATATATATATATATACATATATATGTTGCAGTCAGATTTCTTCGCCTCGTAGAAGTCACAGAAATAGACTAGTCCTAAGTGTATATTTATTTTCTTTTTATTCTTCGATTTGTGAAAGGAAAATAGGCCTTCATTATTATTATTATTATTGTTTCCTTTAGTTCCTAGAGGAACATAGGGCTTCAGCCGTGCGTCTCCATTGCGTTCGGTTCTCTGCTAGAGTCTTCACCTGGCTCCAAGTCTGCCCACACACCTTCATCTCCTCTTCACATAACCTCCTCCAAGTCACCCTTGCACTGACGACCAACTCACCGTTTCCCATTTCGGGTTCCACTTGAGCAATGGCTTGTCTAGTGATGTGACTTGATGGTATCCTCAGAGTATGGCCAGTCCATCTCCATTTCTTCCTGCCCATTTATTTCGCAATCGGTTCCTACTGGGTTGGTTCGCTCCCAGAGATCTCTGTTGCTGATCTTTTCTGGCCATCTGATCTTGAGTATTGAGCGAAGACAACTGTTAATGAAGGTGTGTAGTTTGTTTGAGATGCTCTTTATGACGCGCTGGCCAAGTTTCTGATCCGTATAGTAGCACTGACTGACTTCACATTGGAGTTGAAAATCCGGATCTTATTTTTGATGCTGAGTGTTGTTGACCTCCATACAGACTTGAGAGTAGTGAAAGCTTGCCTTGCATTCCCGATTCTTGCTTTGATATCCTCGTCAGTTCTGTTGGCCTGTAGTTGAAACGATGCGTCCCAGGTAGGTGGGTAAAGGAGGTTGTTTCTTTTAGGTTTCTCCCATTTATGCTGATCGTTGTCTGTTGTTGTTGGTCTTGTCCAGGTCAAGGTCACAGGCCTTCAAGTATTGAGTTTTTAAGGGATGCTGTTGCTAGCCACATACTCAACCTTCTTTCTCTACTGGGCTGACTATTGGCTTAGCGAGGTTTAGCAGTGAGTGAGCCAAGGATAACGTGAGTTTCCGGTTGGTATTCTACTGTTGAACAGTTGATGCAGAAGTCGTAAGGTGTAAGGAATCTAAACCGCCGTTATTTGCTCATTTAAAAGTATATGAAATATTGTCATTGCCTACTGGTATTTCAAACAGGTTCATAAATGCCATATTAACTCATACTACTGACCAGTAATAAGTAGTTTGAAAGCTAAATACAACATAAATAAATAGTAATTATGAATGGAAAGAAAAGTATTCACAATTACTGATTCAATAAGGCATTAGGAAGGCGAATACTGAGGAATTATATCACTTCGTAATTGCCTTATGATCGCCTTACAAATAGCATGGTTCACAATAATAAGATGAAATGTATGACAATTACTGTTTCAGTAGGGCAGGTAGTCTATGGTAGGCAAAGGTTAAGGCCTATTCTTTTCCACACACATAGTTTGGGATGTGTGTAATTGATCTAAAGTACTCCCATTATCTTTAACAGCTCTAAATTAAAGTTATGTGAAATAATCAAGAGGCAACAATCAATAGTGAACATAGACAAGACGGAGGTTATGAAAATAACCAACCAATAACAACTACAACAGCAGCAGCAACATCCAGCGCCAATCACCATCAACAAGAGGGATTTGAAAGAGGTTACTTCATTCACTTATCTAGGGAGCATTGTCTCAACTACAGGCACACGGAACGGACGAGGATGTCAAATCGAGAATCGGGAAGGCGAGAAACACATTCATCAACCTGAAACCAATCTGGAAATCTTCGTCACTCAGCATCAACAACAAAATTCAGATTTTCAATACAAGCGTCAGGTCAGTCAGTTCTTCTACACAGATCAGAAACTTGGCGGGTCACAAAGAATATTTCCAACAGCCTGTTGCAGACCTTTATCAACAACTGTCTTCGTTCTATACTGAAGATCAGATGGCCGGAAAGAATCACCAACAAGAAACTATGGGAACAAACAAAACAAGAACCAATCGCTCAACAAATATGCAGGAGAAAGTGGAGATGGATTGGACACTCACTCGCTGAGGAGGCCATTGGGTGACATCGCGGGTCAAGCCAATGCTCAAGTGTAACCCGAAAGGGAAGCGTAGAGTGGGACTTCCAAGGGTGACATGGAGGAGATCGTGTGAAGAGGAGTTGAAACAGTATGGACTAACATGGATGCAGATGAAAAGTACAGCAGAAGACAGAAGCAAGTGGAGACGTGCAGTTGAAGCCCTATGTTCCACTAGGATTCCAAGGGAGTAATAAATAATAAAGGATGATACTCAACAAATATGTAGGAGGAAATGGAGATGGATCGGGCATACGTTGAGGAGACCGTCGAGTGACATAGCGCACCCGGTCCTCGAGTGGAACCCGAATGGGAAACGACGAGTGGTTCGTCAATGCGAGGGTAACATGGAGGAGATCTTGTGTTGGAGAGGAAGAGATGAGAGGTTATGGGAAGTTGTGGACGCAGCTGAAGAGGACGGCAGAAAGTAGAAAAGAATGGATAATTCAAATAAATATTGTCTCCCTTGTATATAAATAAAATACCTTTTCTTCTTTTACATGTTTCAACTCCCACGTAGATTGCAGGATTAACACAGTACCATCAGGTGTACAGATTGCAGAAATACAGGATTTCCTGTTTTTGAACGTCTCAACGCTAAAAATAAAATCAATAACTCTATTAAGATAGCAGATGAAGTATTTAGATGCATAGTTTATAGAACTAATGGCACCCAGGACTTGTCTGTTAACTGTCAGCTTTATATATTCTACTTCTTAGACATTCTGCTACATTTAGAAAATGCAGCATTAGTTTTGTACCCTATTTCGTAACTATAATCATTGTCACACAATAAAAGAATATCCACTGAACCAAATGTATCTTCAGATTATCTTGTGAACAATTTGCAGGGTAGTCTCAAAGGTGATAATTGAGTGAAACAGGTCATATGTCTGTATCGAATCAGATAGGGGGGCAATATTCCACTTATATCTAACCACAACTTACCTACACTACTAAAATAGTATTCTGTTTGTAACCTAAACTTGTGTCTTGACTTTAAACATTAGCCTAAACGTTTTAATTCAATCATTTTTATGGACATGAGACACTTAATTCATTACCTTAATTGATGAAATGATAACAAAAACGTAAATAGGCAAATAAGTAAGGTGTCTTTAAGATATACCACTCATAAGTAGTGTAGCTATTAGTGATAGTGACTAAATGTTCCAGGATGGTGATTTCATTTCGAAGCTTTCGATGTCCTTCGAAGCAACATCTTCAGAGTAAACTTCTTTATGAAGGGAACTTATTTGAACTCTCCATCAAGGTTATAATTGTATCCTCGGACAATCTTTGTCGTAACTGGTTAATAATTTCCACTAGTTTTGATTGTTTTTAATGACTTAGCACATGATTTTCTTGCCATATGGTTAGTTCTTTATTATTAAATAAATTTGGCATAGAATGATGTGTCTGTCAGTCGGTGATTTGTCTGAGTTTTTAGAATTTCCCTGACATTTTGGTGCTCCAATGTTTTAAATTTCTACATTTTCCTAGTTAAACTTATGTCCGTAGTTGTCTGCATGCGTAGATATGAAAGAACACATGTTGTATACGTTGACAGCTAGTTCATGCTCCTGGACACCCACTGTGACCAGTATACAGTGTTTATCATGATTGATGCAATTTATTTTGTAAATGGTGTTGATTTTGTTTTCTCTTGCTGTTGGTTTGCGTACTGTGTATGACCAGTTTGGAAAGCGGCACTTTAAAAATAAAAAATAAACAAATTATTACTGTACAAAAGGTACGTCGACGATACCTTTATAGTCTGCTACGATAAATCCGACTTCACTTGTATCCTACAAGGATTTATTAATTCCCATCCTTCGATTAAATTCACAATGGAATTAGAAAACGATTCAAAGATTCTATTTCTGAAAGTGGAATGGCCGACTAACGCATTTCTATAGTTGGATACCTTTGAGCCGAAAACGAGCTTTCATCATCTCAGTAACTCATCGCAGTGATTATTTGGAAAAGGAGCTCTTATTCCTCAAAAATATCCTGGCTCAAAATGGTTACCGCACACGTTTTGTCGACAAGAACATGAAGCCTAAACCAAAAAGAGGAGAATGCGATTCAGCGCCAAAGAAAACTCAGTATATGAATCTGAATTTCAGGGGAGATTTGACAGCTGATATCCTAAGGAGGAGAATATCCAGCTCTTTAAAGAAGACCTTCCCTGCAGCAACAATAAGAGTGACATTATCTAGCACCCCAATACTTCGAAACAATGCTAAGGACAAACTCTCGCATATGACCAATTCAGTGTACATATACCAGTTCAACTGCTGGTGCGGAGCTAGGTACATAGGTCGTTGTATTCGCGTCCTTTCAAAACGTGTTAGAGAACATTACCCAGCGTGGCTGCAAAGAGGAGGCACCGGTTAAATCAGAAGTGCCATTATGAAAACATCTGATCAACACCTCTCACAACACCTCAACTGATTCATTCAAAGTAATTTGCAAAGTCAACAGAAACCTACCAAAAACAGTATGTTTCTGACTTCTCTGTACTACAGAAGCCCTCGTAATATGCATCGAAAAGCCGGAGCTGTGTGTTTAAAAGAAATTAGTCCAACCTCTACAAATACCATGAACCTAGTTCGGTATGTTCCCTTAGCTTCCGTTCTTTTCTTTCATTCTGTTTTGATCTTTTTTCCTACTCTCTCTGTCTTCATTCAATTCACCCCATTTTTTTCAGTTATAAAAACAGTTATTTTAAGTTCGTTTCCATGCTTTTCCTGCTCACATTTATAATTCGTTTTAAAATAACTATTTTACAATTATATGCTAATCCTGTGTAAGTTTTGTTTCTAAGCCTCTTGTAATCTATATTCACACCTCATAACTTCCATCTCAAGCTGGAAATTATCATTTCAATTTGTTTCCATGCTCATTTTTTACACACTTGTAATTCGTTCTAATCCTGTGTAATTTTTGTTTCTAAGCCTCTTGTAAACCATATCTAGTTGAAAATAATTGTCACCTTTTATTCGCCGTCGTAATTATGTGGAATCAAGTAAAAAAACTGTATCTATGTAAAATTATGTATTTAAATGCGATTGTACAGCATTTGAAAATGAAATCGCCAAAGAGGTAGATATCTTTGCTGAACTTCATGTTCTCTTCTTCCTAATGTGTACTATGTCTCTGTTTAGAATGTTTTGAGTATTCTAACCGTTATCCCAAACATATTCTTTATAAAGCGCAGGATGAATTTTCTTGTGATATTTGAGGATGCTTTCTTACCGTTAGTTTGATTCGAATTTCGAAAATTTTTTGATGAGATTGTAAGAGTATTTAAGTCAATAAAATCAATAGATTTTCAAGTGTTGGTTTGTAGGGATTTGATTGGTTACAGGATTTCATCATGAGCTGACATCATTTAGAGAACCATTGGAAAACCTGGGAGTACTGGACAGCTGTTTCGTCCTAGTTTGGGACTCTTCATCAGTACGCACCCACCGGGATTATACGATTAGTGGAGAATTTGAACAAGTTTAATTCATAATAGAGTTGCACCCCGTAATCAAATCACCATCCAGCTCAGAGAATGCAACTCAATAAAAATCTAGAACAACACATTTAAGCGAACAATATTGTTGTTTTCAATTAGATCTCATCAGGCTTAACTCTAATATATATAAGTTTACAAATAAAAATTTCAAATATAAACCAATCATGGTGTTTTGTCTATAGGATAATAAGATGGTGAATATAAATTTTGCAAATAGTCAATTTAGTAATAATGATAATATAAGAGTAATAATAATAATAATGGTCTTATCAATAATAAGGATGAAACAGTGAGGCAATCTGTGATAACACGAATACTGATGAAAAACAGCAAACGAAGGATAAGCTTGATAGTTTTGCCATATCTATGTGCATTTATCAATTCAACTGCACCCGTGCTGTGACAATTATGTTGGGCGTACTACTAGACAGCTTAGCCAACGTGTTAGTGAACATCTCCCATCGTGGTGGTTTGGCAAAGGACAGACAAAAACAATCCGTAGCTCAATTTTGTCACATTTAATTGATAGTGGTCATGTAGTGGAGAAAACGAGAGCCTTCAAAGTAATTCATCGTATCCCACCGAATCTTTCCAATAGACTTCGTATTCGTCTACTGCACAAAGCTGAGGCAGGCGATAGGCATTCGAACTATTAAACCTAAACTATGCATTCAAAAAAAGTTCGTACAGCCATTATCCCTCCCTTGTTGGCCTATTAAGATATAACCAACTAATGACTTCTACACCACCGTTTGTTTATATTTTCAACCCGTTTCTTATCATCCCTTAATCTTATCACATCTTCATTATAAACGTGTTTCATTTACTTCCTTACAATCTAACATTACTTAATCGCTTCATTTGTTTTTCTTAGCCTTTATCGACTACTTCCACCTGAACATTTGTTTGTTTAATCATGCTATTTTTCATTATTCGTGTTATCACAGATTATTGATAAAACCATTATTATTTATTATTATCATTACTATTATTATGACTAACTGGACAATTTGTATTCACCATCTTATTATCCTATAGACAAAACACCATGATTGGTTTATATTTGAATTTTTATTTGTAAACTTTTGTAGGTATATTAGAGTTAAGCCTGATGAGATCTAATTGAAAACAACAATACTGTTCGCTTAAATGTGTTGTTCAATAAAAATCATCCAACTGAGCTACAAATCTACTCTACTACTCAGAAAGTTAATTAGGAAAACGGAAAATTTTGAAATTAATCATTTAATATAATAAAATAAAGTATTGCTAATATTGAATTCTATACTGTATCATATATAAACTATCTTAGATGTTATTGTTCTCTCCCCACCCCCCCCAAAAAAAATTACCAGTATAAACGAAGCAGAAGAAGAAGAGGAAAAAGAGACCAGCTGTCATGTCAAAGAAATAAATCTACCTATGATTCAAAACAGATTTCATCATGGACATTTCAATCCTGAAATCTACTATCAACTAAATATATCTGCTGATCATTTTATTGAATTAAGCCAGAGAGATGTAGAGAAATGCATTGAAAATGAAATGAGTCGAATGAGAGTAACTGTTGATGGAAATGATCAAAGTGTTAACTGGACGCTAGTGGTCAATAAACTGCCTACAGATATTAAACCAGTTTTAAGGTATTTTCAATCAAATATTCAAAAAGAACAATGCACTAATTTCAAGGTAGGTTTATTTATAATTAACAATTTCTATAATTAAATAAATTATAATTGGGTGCGTTCCACGTAGGGCATAAGGCTTCAATTCAGAGGCTGGCTCATCTCCATTGTACTCCGTTTTCTAACGTCTCTTTAAATCTACTCTATAACCGTCTAAAAGCCTTCATTTTTTCCCCTCACACGATATCCTCCATGCTAATATTAGATGCTAAACCTATCGCTTGCAGTTCACGTTCCAGTTGACGGATTGACGTGTGATGTCACTCGGTAGATACTCGTATTTAAATTCAGCCCATTTCTATTTTTTCTTTATATTTGTTGGGTGACAAGCTCTTGGATGTTTCGTTGACTGTGTTAGAAAACTGTCTAATTAAGTAACTGAGACTAACACTCAAGGAAGGCGTAGAGTAATGGCTAAAGTGAATAGTGAAAGACTTCATGAATGTTGCCATATTTTGGTATTGGAAAGTCTAATGCTCTTTTAGTCCAATTCTATATTAGCTAAAAATGAGAGCTGAGGAACATAGTGGTCCAACGGTCGTAAAATATATTCTTGACACTTTATTCAGTAGTGATTTACAACACTATTGACTGAAACTAACAAAATCCTTCGAAGTGAACATGGCAGTAAAGCAAGGCCGCCAACTATCTTCAATGATTTTCCTGATTGCAGTAGACTGGATAATGCGACAGACAACGGGCAGCGAGGAAACAGACATAAAGTGGACCCACACAAGAAACTTGGTGGATCTGGATTTCATCGATGATATATGTCTGATTCCCCACAAGCTGGAAGATATGCAGGTGAAAAGTAACAAGTTGGCAGAAGAAGCATCCAGAGAAGATAGGCCTTCAGGTGAACATAGAGGAAATAGAGGTATGTTATGAAGATGTCTGGCCAACAACAACAGACAACAATCAGCATAAATGGGAGAAATCTCAAAGAAGCAACCTCCTTTACCTACATTCCTGGGAAGCATCGTTCCAACTACAGGCAGACGGAACTGACGAGGATATCAAAGTGAGGATCGGGAAAGCAAGGCAAGCCTATATTTCTCCCAAGTCTGTCTGGAGATCAACAGCACTACTCAGCATGAAAAATAAGATCCTGATTTTCAACTCCAATGTAAAGTCAGCGCTGTTAGCCATACGCATCAGAGACTTGGCCAGCGCGTCATGAGGGGCACTTCGAACAAACTACACACCTTCATCAACAGCTGTCTTCGCTCAATAACACTCAAGGTCAGATGGCTGGCCAGAAAAGATCAGCAACAGGGAGGGATCTCTGGCAAAAAAAACCAACGACCCAACCCAGCAGCAACCAATTGTGCAACAAATCTGCAGGAAGAAATGCAGGTAGGTGGATTGTAGGCCATACTCTGAGAAAACAAACCACCATCAAGTGAGTAACATCACACACCAGTTCATCGCTCGAGTGGAACCCGAACGGGAAGCTGCAAGTTAGTTGGTGGTCAGTGCGAGGGTGACATGGAGTGGGGGGATGTCATGTGAAGAGGAGATGAAAGCATGTGGGCAGACGTGGAGCCAGATGAAAACGTTGGCAGAGAACCGAACGCAATGGAGACGTGCGGCTGAATCCCTATGTTCCTCTAGGAACTAAAGGAAACGATAATAATGATAATAAAATAATTGACCGATTTGCTTGCATAACATCTTGAGTTCCATTTCATCTTACATGAGTAACAGGAGAAAAGAATATACGCTCAGCGTCCTGTAATTTTTCCAGATCTAGTACCTCCACCCTGCAGCTGCTATGGATCAATACTCTGAGTTAGGAGAAAAGGACTCGATGCACTGTATATTGACTCATTCATTAGTAGAAAAATACCTCAGCTTGATACCAGTTAGCAAATGGCGAAATGAGCCTGTTGTTTCCCTGCTAAGACTTCAATCGATGAAACAGTAAATCACCAAAACTGTCAAAGAAGCAGAATAATCATCCCCTTTAATTATTTTTATCGATTTGATCAACTTTGAGGTTTAGAATTTCTTAAACCATTTTAAACAAATTTGGGTGTTTGAGAATATAAAAAGAATTAATCTGGGAAAATTTAAATACCCATCTAATGAAACCTGCTCAGAACATTTCCTTACCCTTGTGCTGATGGTATTTGCACACTTGTGCATTCTATTAGTATTCTAAAAGTTTCTTTTTTGCTGTTATTTCATGCTGGGTTGTTCAGAGTGACTATGTGAAGACCAGAAATATCCATTTCACATTTATCGGTGCTCATCAGGTAAAATTCTCAACAAACTCAGGGGGAACAGTACGTCAGCATTGATTGCTTTAATTATGGGCATCACTACTGAGCTGGTTCATATATGCCGTTTGACTGAAGAAATGTGATCGATGCTTAACCACCTTGTCCTAAATGGTAGTTGAATGTTGAACTTGTGAAGATTTGAACTAATAATAATAGCAATGGGAATTAGGGTGCAGTGGAAACCGCAGTACACTGGATCTTAGATGCTGAATTCTAGAAAGTCTCAAAACAGGAGAAGACGACTTTCCAAGGTTAAAATGGTATAATGTTTACAATGAAATCTAACTAAACTTTGCCAAATAGTTTTGTATTCTGATCAGTGAGTTGAGAGATGTCCAAAGACTGGGATGTTTTGTCAGTGTTGGATATCTTGGAGTTATAAATCAATAAGGTATCAATACGAATGTTAAATCAGTGCTTCTGTACGGTACAAAGATTTGGTATACGCATCATGCCAAGCACTTCTAACAGGTTGCAGACTAACATCGACACCTGCGTACATCGCCTGGATATTGAAGAAAACATGAGCGGGAAGGAATTCTGATGAAACTATCCTATAAAATTCATTAGGAATATCAAGAAAGGTCAAAAGCAAAATAAAAATAGTGAGGAAAATAATTATGGTAACATAAATAAGAGGGAATATAAGGCATCTACAGTTCTATCATATAAGGATTCTTAATAAAGCAGGAATTACAGTGGCATTAAAACCTACAAACTCAGTCAGGTAGGATAAACTCTGTAGGCTAAAAGACCCGGTGGACCCAATTAAACAAAATGATATTGTGGTGAGAGCTGGTTGCTAGCCAAATTGGTAGACAGTAATTTACGTCAATGTTTACGTCCCCAATATTGGTCGTGAGAAAAATATGAACAAAGACTGATCCAACAACCAACCACAGCAGACTTTGCGTAGGCGTATACAGTTAGCATATACATGATCTGACATTCAAGAAACAAAGAGATGAAAGATTAACTTTACGTGAGAAACAACCAATCAGAAGACTGTCTTTGTTTGCTTAACTGATCTATAATACTGTACATAAAAATCTATAAATGTGTGTTGATTTCCTTAATAAACGATCTGTTGCCTGACTTTTGCCTTCTGCTGTTGCAATATAATTTACAAAATACCCTGCAATGACTGTGAGTGAAGTCAACTGCATAAGTCAAACTAGTAGATCAGGAGTAGTGAGATTATCAGAACACGAGAATTTAGCTAAGGTTAGAATGGTTGACCACGAGAAGATAAGTAATTTAGAAATGAGCTCAGCAATCACACTGCATGCATTAACACACAACTACACAGTAGAACGAGAGAGGGTTAAAATTCTAAAAAGTAATATAGGTAGGTGGAGATAGGGAGAGATTGAATACTGAATCCTGGTTCATTGAGTCTACACCCAACACATGCAAAGGAAATGACTCAATGGAAATACCAGAGATATGGAAGATATTATTACCACCAGTCAGTCAAATCATAGGAGGATAATAAATAATGTTAAAATGTATTCAATTGACCTTATGACATTCTAAAAAGTTACTTATTTGGACTACAAAAATATCTCATGTCCCATCTGATTGCACTTGACTGATAATACTCATATTATTATTTCTGAATGTACATTATCCTATTTTGACTTTACTCAAATATCTAATAAGAAAGTAAGAAATTTGTGTGAGTGCCTTGGTATGATCATGAGAAATAAATTGTGCTCAAAACGTGGCCATCAGTAAATTTTACTGTATAACACTGTGTGATCTTATCAAAATAAAATTTTATCCATAATGGAGTTATACTCTACCACGACACAGTGCCCAAGTTTTATCCTTATATCAAAAATCAGCCACGAACTTATCACCCAACAAATATAAAAAAGAAGTGGAGATGAATTGGATTAATACGCTGAGGAGACATTTGAGTGACATCACACACCAGGCCCTTATATGGAACTCATGCGGGAATAGCCCCTGCCGGCGCACACCCGATATCTATGGTCGGCCTGAAATTTGGGCTACCGATATCCATGCTGAAAATTCCATACTTGTACTGAAAATACGGTGTGGAATCAAGCTGTAATAAAAATAAAAATAAATAAATAAATAAAATTGAGTGTGATTCCGAGTTTGAAATGGAGGAGATCGTATAAGGAGAAAGTGTAAGCTCATGGTCCCTGATGGAGCCAGCTACTAGAGACTTCAGAGAACAAAAAGAAATGACGAATGTTGGTGAAACCTCACATTCCACTCGGAGCCAAAGGGATTAATAATAATTGTAATTATTATTTATTTATTATTTTATTCCTTTACGTTCCTAGTGGAACATAGGGCTTCAAGCTACAGGCTTGAAGTTTCTGTAGCAGTGGTGATTATTTTTACAGGATGGGGTTGCTAGCCTCATGCTCCCAACCTTCCCTCTTTACCAGTCTTATTACTGGCTTAGGTAGGTGAAGGAGTGCGTCGGTGGCCAGGGATCGAACTCCGGACCACATGAGGCGTGGTTGGCGAGCATTCTACCGCGTTGCCACCAACGAACACTAATTATAATGAGACCATTAGATCTCGTTATATGAGCACATTGGAAACCTCCATAGTTTCCATAATCATTTACGATCTGCCTAACTCCAAGATACACATTTGGGAATCTATATACTATTTGAAACCATAAGGAGTATTTTTTCATTGATTGGGTGTTTAGCTTTCAAACCCTTCTTCGTTTAACCTTCATTACTATTATTATTATCATTATTAATAGCTCATCACTGAGGAAATAGCAAGACTTACACAATCAATCAACACAAATCCTTCAAACAGATCAGGATTCGATTTATGTCGTCGAGGTGCACTATACAGAAAGGTAATGCTCATACTAATTTCTATTTATTGTGTTATCTAGCTATTTTATTACTTTATTATTATTATTATCGTAATCTATTAATCATTACTCTAAAACAATAAGGATCAACACGATTCTTTGGTTAAATTCTTCAAGGGAAGTCAGTATCATGACGCTACCTATTACTGATGGGTTGTTATGAGTAGCTAGACACTCATTTGAGGCCGAACTCATCACAGGTGTTCGAAGTTTGACTGAATCACGAATTATAGCCAGCTACTTGAATGAACTTGTAATACAGAGTTCGGGTAGTCCGAACTAATTCATTTCCCTGCTGTAAGTTAGACTGAATACATCGATGTTGAACTCGATCTCAAGCAGGGGAAGTGGCTGTCCAGTGTTTAAATCGCTTCGATCTGACTAGTGATCATTACTTGTTAATGTGAGTGGTGTGTGTGTGACCACTCATAACGGTTAATCAGTAGTACATAGCGTCATGCATCGATGTTTAATTTCTTTGAATTAAGGAAGAACTCCAATTTTTGCAGAATGAAATGGTACCATCCCTGCTAATTTCATTGGCTTCTCGACAGCTGCTTACAGGTTTAAGTCATTATTAAATATACCTACAGAAACAATTTTAACATACTTGCACAGAGTTCATTTTAAACAAAATCAATCAATCAATATATGCATACAGTAATTATATATATCATAATATTAAACACTATTCCAAACACTAATAATCATACACCATGGAAAGTTTCGACATTACGTAATCGACATCTAAGCTGGTTCCCGTCTATCTAACAACTTGCTCTTTGGTGCAATCAAAAATCGATAGATATCCTCCTCATGTTAACTCCAATTGTATATACAAATTTACATGTATCTGAGGGAGCAGTTACATCGAAAGGACAGAAAGTAGGGCATATCTACGATTTTATGAACATGTACCAAAAAATTGATGTCTAAAGGGAACAAATGCTTTAAATAGTGCCTTCGCCAGGCATCTCCTTGACACGGGTCATGAGGTGGACGTCACAAAGTCGTTCAAAATTATCAATAAGCAAAAGAGCTCAATTCTCCTCAAGTTTGCTGAAGCCATCTCCATCAAGCGCCTGAAACTCGGGAACATGTACTAGTGTGTCTAAGTAAAGGTGTAGTAAAAACCATCAACAGTTCGATATTAAATCACCTGGTCCAAACCGGCAACAAAGCCAACCAGCACTGCAGAATCCTTCTCTATCATCTACACGCTACCGAATAAATTACCAAAAACATCCAGGTGTCACATACTCCAAACAGCAGAGGCTATCGCGATTCGCGTCAAACAACCATTGCTTTGTGAGCAAAAGAAGCAAGTTCACCTACTTCTACTGCCCTGGACAGCCTTCTATGTAGACGATAAATTCACGAATTTGTAATATTATTTCTCACAATTTTACTGATATTCTGTGTATTGTTATGTTGATGCTATCGAACTGTAATCCATTGATATTAATAATAATAATAATTAATAATAACATTTTTATTAATTTGATGTTATTTAAACAATATTAATGTTGTTATTAGCAATGACGCATTCATTATTATGCATATATAACTGTAGAACCTGATGAAGAAGGCATTATCGATAACAATATTCTTTGTTCAGTAACGATTCTTTTGAACAATTTCAGATAGATAAGCAGGAAAGGATATTCTGGATTAGAATTAAGATGATAATGGATTACAGTTCAGTGACATCATTATAATAACTAGTAATTTATCACAGCGAGACCCTAAAATGTCAGGAATAGCAAACTTAATAATAATATTAATAATAACAATGAAACGAGTTGAGTTAATAATACTGACAACATGTAGTTTTAAATACATCAAGAATAATAATGTGACATGGAGTAAAGTATTATCTATTGATAATGACATTTAATAAGTAATATATGCCAACATGGTAGATTCAAAGTGACCACCATTTCCGTTTATGCAAAGAGAGACCAATGTTATAAAGTCTAACTCTAAGCATCTTTCTGTCTGTTTGTGAATTACTTGACAGTGTTAATATAATGTCCGTACGTAGTCTATAACTGCAACGACAGAAGACAAGGGCCAGCCAACGGATCGTTTATTGAGAATATAAAACAGATATCTATAGATTTTTGTGTTCATTATGATTCGTTATTATTAGAAGAGAGACAGAGTCTTCTGATTGGTTATTTTACCCCTGAAGGTTATTCTGTCATCTCTTTGTGACCGTTTCTCTGAAGGTCAGACCAGATACCTGCTAATCGCATCCGCCCACACAAAGTCTACTGTGATTGGTTGTTGAGTTCCTCAAGGTTAGTCTTTGATCTTTTCTTCTCATGACCAAGATTTGGGACGTAAACATTGACGTAAATTGCTGTTTACCAATTTCGGCTAGCAGACATCTCTCACCACATAACATAGTTAGTTATATCAAACTTTTTGATATCTAGATATCACTAGGACAAATGCTCGCTTACGCGAGTAAGCAATCTACCTTTCAGTATGACTGATAATATGCAAATGATAAAGAATACACAATTTCTAGTGGTAACTTACTTATGCTAACTGCTTTTACAATATTTATTGTATTTATGTGTTCAATTTTTTTGCTGTTATCATTGCAGATTGGTAGACTACAAGAAGCAAAACTTGATCTTGTTAAATCGATTGAATATGAACCGAACTTATCATCTACTCATTGGCATATTCACTTTATACACTTACTTGAAGGTAAATTAGAAGAAGCACTGAACGATTTGGATCAATGCATGAAATGCTTACATATTGTGGAATTAACAAAAAATATTTTTAATTTAAATAACGATACTACTATTACAGGTGGTTTTAGTAGCAAGAGAAAATATTCAAAAAAAGTTCAGCAATTCTATGAAAATATTCTTCATTCAAAATCTTTTATCTATTCTCTCATGAACAATTGGAAACTGGAAGCTGAGGTATGGACAAATTTAATACAATTGAATCCTACATATGAGTTGGCTTATCTTAAAAGAGCTCATACTTATCTTAAGGTAATCAGTTAATTTGCATTTTTGGTTTTTTTGAGCAAACTTTATGATTCTCACTATTCTGGAGTAGATTTTGTCATGAACTAATGCTAACTACATTGATAATTCATTGGTAAAATGCTCTTCATCCACACTGGAAGTGGTCTGGGTTCGATTCCAAGACAAAATAAGTAAATAGGTAGATGTCTATCTCTCTACAGCCAAGGTAGAAGTAGGGATTGTACATACTTCTTTTGTACACAAAGGTCTGGCTTACAGTCATGAATTACCAAGTTCTCCGTTGTCTTTAGAAGCCTGAATAAGGCAAGAACGTCAAACGTACCAGGATAAAATTTTGAGCTCAGCTTTTATTATTTCGAGGGTTCTTCTCAACTGGCTGCAACCTATACAATACAAAAATATAAATTACATTTAAGATTTGAACATGACAAGGAGTAAATGGTAGGAACTAAGAATAATAAAAAAGTCCAGAATGATGTAAGTTGCTGAATAATTAAGAGTGCAAGGGATAGACTATTTATAAGAACATTATACGACTATGCTTGGAAACAAAAAGACAGAGTTCAAAAGAGCTTTTGGGTAGAAACAAAGTTTAACTGGAACGAGTATAACAAATAGTAGGTAATGTAGCCACAGGAAATATGTTTTTATAAAGCAGACAAAAAAGGAGGGGGTTAGGGTGTCACGTTTAGACGAAGAATAAAGTTTTCTAAACAGGACAGAAGGTATCGTAGTGAAATTTTTATACTTTGTCATCACCAAGTCAGTGCGAGATTCACCACTGTCTCTTTCTGCGTGCATAGATTTGGTTTTGATCGTTTGATGACTATTGCCTCAGCAAAATGTAGCAGGCTAGGTTTCTTTTGCCTATTGATTATTTTGAACGACTTCAGATTGTCCACAACATGACCAGTGTCTAGTAGATGGTGTGCAGTTGCACTGTTTAATGCATATGTTCCGTTCTTCCAATGTATATGCTTTAGCACTCACATGTAAATTTGTAGACACAGTTGGAGGTAACATGAGATTGGAGTTTGTCCACTTTTGACTGTCTTAAACAATTGGTTGTTGGATAAACACATACAAGCTTGGGGGCTGGATATGTTGTTTTTTTCAGGGCATCATTCAGTCTGCATGTTATTCTACTAGCAGTAACATCAACTTTGAAGGGAAGCTGTAGAAAGAAGGACATTTTTCTATTGTGCTGTAACTCACTTTGTCAACACAAAGTCATTGTTAACATGAGTTTATTAGAAGGAATTGAATCAAAATAATACAGCGATTGATACCATAGTGTAAGCATTCCATCTGTCTGTAAAATTCTTCTTCACCATTCATTTACCTTTTTGTATACACTTTTCAAACGTAATTAAGGTGATACTAAATCATATTTTCCTTTATTTCATTATTTCTTTCTTTCCCCTACATTACTTAATTCAGTTGAAAATGTTTCAACATTCAAATACTGATTTTATAAAAGTACTTTGTTTAAATCCGAAATCAGTTGAAGCTCAATTTCAGTGCGGTTTATACAAATATTATAACAGGTAAACGTATATTCAAAGTTTTTTAAACTTTTATCTTACCAGTAGTGAAGGAATAAATTCCCAGATTGAATTCCTTTTCTTTTTTAAATATTACTTATATGTATGCGTTAAGTGAGCCAGTTGACTAATGAAATTTTTCATAAAATATATATGGTCACTCACAGTAACTTTGCCATGTGGTTTGTGAAATATTTCAGGAGTAATTCCTCAAATTTCATGTCAGTCAGTTAGGTTTAGTTAAGTTTGACTAAACAGGTTCAAGAGATGACTGTTTGGTGTTTGAACTATGCTGATTATATTAGGATAATCCAAAATCTTCAGGTTCGATCCCCTGTGTAATCATGGTTGCGTGCCGATGAAGAGTCCCAAACTAGGACGAAACAACTGTACATTGCTTCTCTTGGTGACATCAATCCATGTTCAAACTTGAAAAGAATCAAATCCCTACAAATCAACTCCTGAAAATACATGTACAAAATTGGTTTCTAGGTACACCATTCATCCTAACGACAGCCTTTAGTATCCAGGAAAAATGTTAGGAGGAACAATAATTAAAAAATATGAAAAATAAAAAGGGTAATCAAATATAAAAGTACAGGCTGAGTGATACCTCTGTGTCTTAACTTCCTTATGTAGAAGGTAAGAAGACAAATTCTGTTTTTTTTTCAAGAAATCGACATGATGTTGGACAATCAGAGAAGATCAGATGAAAGACTTAATCCAAGATAGCTAATAATATGACTTAGTTTGTCCGGGAGAGAAGCCCTGGATGAAAAACTTCGACCGGAACAGGCTGGATTCAGGAGAAACAAGTCATGTATTATCAGATCGCCACATTACGGATCATCATTGAACAGAGCTTGGAGTGGCAGTCACCTCTCTATCTCAACTTCATCGACTTTGAAAAGGCCTTCGACAGCGTCGATCGAGAGGTGCTTTGGCAACTACTTCGCTACTATGGGGTGCCACCGACAATTATACATCTCATCCAACAGCTGTACGACAATGCTGCATGCCAAGTAATCCACAACGGGAAACTTACGGAATCCTTCGAAGTGAGGACAGGAGTAAGACAAGGCTGCCTACTATCTCCAATGATTTTCCTGATTGCAGTAGATTGGATAATGCGACAAGGAGACAGGCATAAAATGGACTGACAAAAAAAGCTTGGAGGATCTGGACTTCGCCGATAATATATGTCTGATTTCCCACAAACTGGAAGATATGCAAGCGAAAAGCAACAAGTTGGCAGAAGAAGCATCCAGAGAAGATAGGCCTTCAGGTGAACATAGAGAAAACAGAGGTGATGAAGATTCCTGGGCAACACCACCAACAACAGAAAACAATCAGCATAAATGGAAGGAACCTGAAAGAAACAACCTCCTTTACCTACCTGGGAAGAATCGTTTCAACTACAGGCTAGCGGAACTGACGAGGATATCAAAGCAAGAATCGGAAAAGCAAGACAAGCTTTCACTACTCTCAAGTCTGTGTGGAGGTCAACAGCACTCACCATCAAAAATAAGATCCGGATTTTCAACTCCAATGTGAAGTCAGTCAGTGCTACCATACGGATCAGAGACTTGCACTGCGCGTCATAAAGAGCATCTCAAACAAACTACAGACCTTCATTAACAGTTGTCTTTGCTCAATACTCAAGATCAGATGGCCGGCCAGAAAAGATCAGCAACAGAGATCTCTGGGAGCGAACCAACCCAGCAGGAACCGATTGTGAAACAAATAGGCAAGAAGAAATGGAGATGGATTGGCCATACTCTGAGGAAACCATCAAGTGACATCACTAGACAAGCCATCGCTCGAGTGGAACCCGGACGGGAAGTGACGAGTTGGTCGTCAGTGCAAGGGTGACTTGGAGGAGGTCATGTGAAGAGGAGATGAAAACGTGTGGGCAGACATGGAGCCAGGTGAAGACTCTAGCAGAGAACCGAACGCAATGGAGACGCATGGCTGAAGCCCTATGTTCCTCTAGGAATTAAAGGAAACAATAATAATAATATTTTGTACTTTAGTGGGAAAGGATCGTTTTATATAAATTGGTTAGTGCATGAAGGCGAAATTAACAGTCTGACATTTTGAAGGAGTTAACTTGAGACCACTAGATGATTCCTGATAAAACGTGATTCATTTTGGGAAACTCTGAATGGAAATTAACAAGTACAGAAACAGTCAGATCCTTACCATAATTAAAAATAAAATTAGTTCCTGATATGACCATCGAATATATCCTGGTTGTTTACGAGTCTCTTGCTCTAACGCCTTTCTGAGCTGGTAGATTTGCGAGCCTAATCCCTATTCACAACGATAACCACCAAAAAATGATGCCACTGACACGTGACGCAAAGAAGAAAGGAAGAAGACAAAGTGTTGAGTAGAGATCTTTTACTGTCTCTGATCAACAGTGAGAAACGCTTGAAAGCAGTTTCGTATATATATAAGGTTCTTCTTTGTTTGATGAGTTAAATGGCCTTCATTCGATAAGCGAAAACAGCTGACAGCCACAGGGTTGGGAGGTTATAAGTGGAGGAAAACTTTGTGGGTTACCGGCGTGAGTACGCACAGCTATGGAAGACCTTTCTTTGCATATGGAGTATTACTATTCTCCTGAATGTTTTATATCTCCCTGTGGGTCGGTGGCACAGCGGTAGAATGCTCACCAACCACACATGTGGTTCTAGGTTCGATCCCCGGCCAAGGACGCACTCCTTTACCTCTCTAAGTCAATAATAAGACTGGTAAAGAGAGAAGGTTGGGCACGAGGCTAGCAACCCTACCCCTAATAAAAATAAACCCCACTGCTATCGAAACTTCAAGCCTCTAGCTTGAAGCCCTATGTTTCACTGAGAATATAAAGAAATTAACAAAAACTGAATGTTTTATATCTCTCTAAATTATCACTGGATAAAATACCTCTTAGGATGGCATGGCAACGATTAAAACGCAAATATCGTCTATTCGCCAGCAGCATCATACAACTACCGGATGGTTTTCTCCTCCGTCACCTCTTCCAGTCTACTGGATGGTCCTAATCCTGAAAAAAGAAGTAAAGTTAGGCCTAGCCACCCTACCCCGAAAAACCAGTCCAATCGTTACAAAAACTGCCGAACACGAAAATATAAGAAATAAAATTATTCTTCATTAGAACTGGTGAGACAAAATGATGCGGGTTATTGGAAGCCTTCGGGCAGTTAGTCAGCCAGCGTGTCTTCTTACGATGAAAGCAGAAATTAAGCATTGGGACATAGAATGCTCACACAAAATATTCACTTGGTTGCAAAACGTTATATTAAGACAACACAGTGTAATAATGTATATCCGAATAGATATCTCTTAGCACATAGTAAAAATTACCGGAAGGAAGCAATTCTTATTTCATAGGGATAAAGTCAATTGATAGACAAGACACCGGTCTTCTTGTCAGAATGTAACTGGTAATCAACTCAGCGCCCAGTCTGTGTCACAGCATGCCAGATTTAGTAAAGAGGCTTCAGTTAAAAGTGAACGTGTAATCAAGGAAGTCACAACGAATATATCTGGCGCTTTTGTCTAAATAAAAACAACAATGTGAGACAGCGGTAGAGTCTAATTTACTTCGAGCCTTTTTATAGATAAACTGTCTCAGATAGTTGAATGGCCTTCAGGGAAGATTCGAGATTAATTAACAGATGTTTTTCGATTGTTACTGAAAGTGTGAGGTGACAGCAGAAGATCTAAACCTTAGATTTTACCCATTGGAACCAGAAAAATATGAAACCATCATGAATTATATAATAGGATTTCAAAACTATAAGGGTTTTACATCTGCAGAATGTGAGGAATTTTGTTTCTATTGTAGAACAAAGAAATTTCTGACACCAAGATTTGGTGAATAACTGTTTTAACTCCCACCTTTAATGTCTACACGAAAAAGACAGATAAACAGCTGGTTGCGATCTTCATTATATCTTCGCTTATAACCTTTCTGATAAACACTATTTAGGTGCCTTATACTATTCACACATATTTTTATTTTTTCTTCTTCTTCTAATGAACATAGTAACTGGAGGAGAGCAGTGGATTATTTTCAAGAAGTCCTGCTCAATGATCCAACACACTTTCAAGCACATTATTATATGGCTAGAAGTTTAATTAAATTGTATAAATATGATATAGCCTTAGCTGAACTAACAGCTTGTCTTTACTTTGAACCAATGTATTACAAGGTAGGTTTATATATGATTCTTTCTTCTGCGCTGATTACTCAACTCAATCCGTCTATTGTTTCGTAGAAATTTAAACTACTTTAATTGTAATTCAGTAGTATAATTTGATCAGTCTAATTATCTCCTATTATTATTCTTAGAATAACATTAGGTGTGCATAAATTTATCCTCTTTCCATTGGTTAGAGAATCTTCAGCAACTTTAAACTTTGATGCTGTAGTTATGTTTTCGTTGGACTGTAGAAAACAAAACGACTGAAAAGAAATAATAAGAAGATTTTTTAGCTCAGGTGGAGGATTTGCAATTAGTAGTGTTCTCTGAGCTGGTTGGTTTAGTTGCGGAGCTTTCGTTACCGGGAGATGCAATACTATCATTTAATTTAAATTTAAATCAGTTCACCAAAGGCTAAAAATTGCGCTGAAGATGTTGTCCAGAAGGACGACGAAAGCTCCGCAACTAAATCAACCAGCTCAGAGAACACTACTAATTGCAAATCACTGAAAAGAATTAAATGACACCCGTCTAACTTTAGATATTATGACAATCGAATAACAAATGGATTAGACAACTATTTAGAGCATTTAGATTTAGACATGACAACAGTGTATGTTTTGAATTCATTACTGGCTAATTAAAAATACGTCAAGACAAAACTTCTCAGAATTTCAACATTAATCAAAAAAAAAAATATACAATGGTATATGTGAGAGAAAATTACTTCTCAAGTATTGGTTTACAGGAATTTAGTTAATTTCAAGTTAGGCTGCGAAATGACATAAGTTAAGGAACCATGTAAAATCATAAAGTACTGGATAGCTGCTTCGTCCTAGTTTGGGACTCTTCAGAAGCCCACACCTATAATAATACTAGGCATCAAAGCCGAGGTCGTGGTGATTTAACTAGAAATCACTTGAATCCTTGCAAATCAATACTTGAAATTGTATCCACTTCTCACTAATGGCTGACTGCAGGATGAAGGTCTTGGGTTAAGAAGTCTTCAGAGGTCAGGTTTTGTGGACAGATCCTCGTTGGTGACACTGGTTAACTGTGGCGATGACGGTGGTTGGAATCATCAAGTCAGTCGACAGGACCTCTTCGTAACCTGATTGTCTTGGGTTTTATCATGTGTGGGATAGGTCCATAGTGTATGCTAGTACAGGAATTCTCTTTCTACATGTTATACACCCGATAACTGCTACTAGACATAATTTCACAGCATTACTTTATAATTTCTGATCATTT